>SKCR01028397.1:0-263104 GCA_019454045.1 Zanthoxylum bungeanum
ATACCACGGGAGCTCCTTCTAGCGACATTCCAAACATTTTATGTACCTGGCGTTGAGATAAGCCAACTGAACTCATGACTGATACAAACTGTCGGAGATGCACCCTCGGATCCCCATTCCCGTTGAACTTAGCCATATCCGGCATTTTGAACTGTACCGGCAACTGTTCCTCAAAATCAATGTGTCATAATCCAGCAAGTCCTCATTCTTACCCCTCATCTTGCGGGTAACTGACTCAACCTGATCCCGAAGTTTCTGTAACTCTGCCTGAGACCCAGATACTCTGCCTGCTGCATACTCTGCCATATCATCAAAAGTGGGGGTATCATCCCCCAATCTGTTCGGAGGTTCCTCTGGTCTGCATCCCCAGAACTACCCCCAGCACGAGACCCGGCTATACCAGCCACAGCAGTAGTCAAAGCCTGCAACTGTTCAGTGACTTTGGCGAGACTGTTCTCTAACTGATCCATACGGGACACCTCATTATCGGATTCACTCATACTTGTTCTTTTAGTGAGTCTGGTTCCTTCTCTAACCCAAACGGTATCTATGGTGTCTTTTAAGACACAGAGTGTTAACAGGGTATATGTATGCATGATATGCATAAGAAATGTATAACATATATTAAATCAAATAAAATTCTCAAACAAATCGGCCTATTATCATTTTAGAAGCCTTTGGGACAACTGTCATAAGGGTGAACCCGTCCCAGTTTAAATGGCCCAACGAGTTCATGTCTTATGGCAAAGAGCCCAACTAAATCCAAATGATAATATTCCGAAAACAAGCACAAGGTGGCCCATCAATCACTTAGAAGCTTTTGGCCCAATAGTCATGAAATACGTTCTTGTCCCAGTTTAAATGGCCCAACAATTCCATATTCCATGACAAATGGTCCAAATGGATCCAAACGGTGATGTTCCCAAACATAAGCATAGAAGGGAAATAATGCAAACATAACATAATAATTTTTACATAATGGCCCATCAACATTTCAGAAGCCTTGGGCCTAATAGTCATACAGTACGAACTTGCTCCAGTTTAAATGGCCCAGCAAGCCCGCATTTCTGACAATAGTCCAACTGCATCCAATGAGGATGGTCCACAAGCACATACTTAAGGAAATAATTGTTACTTTAACCATACAAACCAGTCTATGGGTGGATTTGCAAGAGTATGGACAAAGGCTCTCACTGGCGAAGGATAGCCCACAACTAGGTCTCCCCACTCAAGGGTTCAAGCGACCAAGTGAGCGTATCCCTTTTATACACTAAGGTACGTGCCAATGAGCTATGGTGTGTGACGGACTGTCAAATGGATTTCCCGTTGTAGATTCCCCAGAGGGAAGGTGGAGCGAGGCTCACTTAAATACCCAAGCCTCTTAGGCTCTTATCGCTTGGTGTCACGAATAAACAACGAGTCCTCCAAATTAGTCCATCACAAAGGCTACGAGTAGATGGTCATGTAGGTATCCTCACAGCTTTTCCTTCTAGAAAGGTAGTGAGTGAAGGAAGACACCAAACCATTACCTAGCCTCAAAGTGCCCTCGATTAAACCCTCACTTATCCACTATAGACATGGCCAATTAAAACATAAATCCACTCATTACAAGACAATATTTCGGGGCCAATTCTCATAGTCCCCAGTGGAGTCGCCAGACTGTAGGACACGGAACTGGGCGACGCGTTCCTAGGCTCGCGGCCTAGTTGGGAAGTACTGAATAACATGGAGTCGCCACCCGGTGTGAACCGGGACAAAGATTTAGGCCGCACTCACCCTCGCAAGGGAAGACCTCAAACCGTTGGGTTCGGAATGGTCCCTTACTTATGTCACTTGTAATGAAAGGATTATGTAATAATTTAATCAAGCTTAAGTAACACTTATTTCTAAGAGTATCATGCTTCTAAATTCTCATGTGTAAAATAAAACTTATGTACGCATTTCACATATATCTTACATTTAAATTTGCATGCTTAACGTATATCAAGATAGCAACTAACATACAACTTTACTTGCATATCACATTCAGGAAAACACAAGCACACATATTAACCACACAAGCACACATGTTAACCATACAAGCACACATAGGGCACTTTCCAAGCGGTACGTGGAATTGTAGCCCAAGTACAGACCGCACTACCGTCCATTCGGAATCGGCTACGAAATTTACGTCTGGGTTTCCATCCGATATACCGCAGAGAAATAATACTCAAATGTTATCATGACACAAGCATATGAATGGTAATACATCAACATATTTGCATTTATACATGTGGAGATAGCTACTAGGAAAACTATGCATGAAATCTAATGAAAAGACTCAGTTCAGTGTGTTCGCGTTCGTGTAGCGTTCGTAAACGCGTTCGAACGGAAATGAAACAGAATGTTCACGTTCGAGTAGCGTTCGTAAACGCGTTCGAACGGAAATAAAACAGAATCTCACGTTCGAGTAGCGTTCGTAAACGCGTTCGAACGGAAATGAGACATAATGCTCACGTTCGTATGGCGTTTGTTAACGCGTTCGAACGGATATGAGGCAGAATGCTCACGTTCGTATGGCGTTTGTTAACGCGTTCGAACGGAAATGAGACCTGACACATGATAAGGCAAAAACACATGCGCGTTCGAGTTGCGTTCGTAAACGCGTTCGAACGGGAACAGACCTGATGCAAGAAATGGGACGCAATACATAAACACAAAATAAAAGGGCGCGGCGACGAGTACGTACTGCCATAAAGGTGACCTTTTGGGGCTCTTGATCTCTCAAAGAGAGGACCTTTAGACCAACATACTAAGCCCATGCGCGTCACATCACACATACAAGAATAGAACTAATCATATCAACCAAGTATGCCCGATTGAACACATCTGACATCCAATCTGAACACACATCAACCGGCGCGGCAAAGCATGTGCGTGTGTAACAGGTTTTAACCCCTCCCCATAAGGGATCTTTCATTCCACTTACTAAGCCCATGCGCTTGATTGAACCATACATAAAAGATAAACTCAATAACATCAAACTAAGTATGCCCGATTGAACGTATCTCGCATCCAACCGAACACACATCAACCGGCGCGGCGAAGTAATGTCACAAAGGTGGCCTTTTCGGCTCTTTGTCTCCCAAATGGATGACCTTTGAACTAACTCACTAAGCCCATGCGCTTGGTTGAATCATGCATAACTAGACAACATATTGAATTCAAGTAAAGAAAACTAAATAAACAAAAGCAACACAACAAAAGAAAGATGGTGCCGTTTACCCAAGCGGTACGTGGAGTTGTGGCCCGAGTACAGATCATATTACCGTCCATTCGGAATCGGCTATGAAAATTATGTCCGGGTTTCCATCCGATATACCACGAGAGTTGACACATCTCTCATTCATCCAATACCCACAACATACATCATACACACAACGGATACCACAAATACAGAAAATATAATCAAAATAAATGACCAGAAAATAAAATGAGAATAAGTGTGAAAGATACCCTCAGGTCTAACCTTTAAGCCGTCTCTCGGACTCGCGTTCCACGGAAATCGAAGGGGGTAAGGCTCCGCAACTTTCTGGTCCACTGGTTCAACGTCCTAGCTCACTGCTTCGCTGTTTTACTTACGGTTCGAACTCCATTCTGCTCCTATTCGGCTTCTGTCTTGCTGCTCACTGCACGGGCCACCTGTTTTAACGTTTTCAATAACCTATTCCAAGTTTGTGTGGGTTCTTAGTGCAATTATGTGATTATTTTTAAGATTATCTATGCAGTTTTTATGTTACTGTTTTTGGGATTTTGGGGACTGTTTTGGGAGGATTTTTGCTGCTGCTCTAAGGTGATTTGGGTTGCTGTTTTAAGGTGTTTTAGAGGGGGCTACTTGGGCGTGTTTTAGAGGGGTGCAGGGGCTGGTTTCAGTGGCTTTAGGAAGGCTTGTTATTTTCGGCTATGGAGGGAGGAGAATGAGAGAAATTCTTGTTGTTTCTTGCTTACAATGGGCGTCAATAGGAAGGCTTCTTTTTTGTGTATCTGCGTCCACCAGAGAGGCCCAAGAGGCTTGGTGAAGGGTGGTTTATATAGAGAAGGGTTAGGGTTGACAAGGGAAGAGATTTTGGCATTAAAGAGGGGATAGGATTTGGTGTTTAACAAGGAAAGTCAAAGATTGAGGGGGGGACAAATTTGGTTTAGATTAGGAAGTCAATACTTTTAAATTGGTGGATATCTTATTGAATTAGGAAGTCAAATATGTGATTGGCTTTAATTGGTTAAGATTGATTTTAATTAGGCAAATCTTATTTTTAGTTTTAGTATATAATATATTGATTCATTTATATTAGGCATGATTTTATTTAATTGGTAAATGATTTAAATATTTTATTTAATGTTTAATATTATTTATTTAATTTGGGATGTGTTTTATGGCTTGGGGAGCTAAATGGGCTGGGGTGTGAGGCTAACAGCAAAACCAGAATTACCGGCTCCGTTCGAACGCCTCATCGCACGCGGCACGAACGACGCAATCTGCACGAGGTTCGAACGAAGTAACGAACGCAGCACCAACGAAGACAGTGAGCTTGTTTATCCTGAATTTCCCCTTCCGATATCCGTTTCCCGCGGCTTTCATGACTCAAAAGGTAGTGCCTCCAAATGAGGCTCATCATCGGGTTTCACATGCGAAAATGCAATGCCTACAACATTACTATCATTATTTACCGGGTATGGTACTCTGGGGGCGAGGCCCACACAGTATCAGTTTTGTCGGGTATGGCACTTTGGGTGGCAAGGCCCACATCTTTGTCAGAATCAGTTTTGCCGAGTGCGACATTTCGAGTACGGAGACACATTATCAGTTTTACCGGGTACGACACTCCAAGTATACAGTATCAGTTTTGACGGGTATGGTAATCCGAGAATGGAGCAGAGTCCGAGAATGAACAAACCGAGAATCGAATGCGGTTCGGGAATATACCATCCCATACAGTACAGTTCAGGAATGAACCATTACATCAGTATCAGTTTCGGGGATGAGTCCCGGGGTCGTGGCCCACATCAATATCAGTATCAGTTTTTGGGATGCGTCTCATGGTTGAGACCCACATCATCATCTTCAGCAGTTTGGGGATGCGTCCCAGGGCCGAGGCCAACGTCAATATCAGTATCAGTTTCAGGGATGAGTCATAGGGTTGAGGCCTACATCAGCATCAGAATCAGTTTTAGGGATGAGTTCCAGGGTTGAGGCCCACATCATTTTCAGATTTGAGGATGCGTCCTAGGGGCGACGCCCACATCGTTATCAGCAGTTTGAGGATGAGTCCCAGGGTCGAGGCCCACATCTACATCAGTAACAGTTTTGGGGATGCGTCCCAGGGTCGAGGCCCACATTATATCAGTAGTTTTGGGGATGCGTCTCAGGGTTGTAACCCACTTTATCAGTATCAGTTTGGGCGAGGCCCATATCAGTATCAGTTTGGGGCGAGGCCCACATCAGTGTTAGTCTGGGGGCGAGGCCCATATCATTTCAGTTTGGGGGCGAGGCCCACATTAGTATCAGTTTGGGGCGAGGCCCATATCAGTTTGGGGCGAGGCCCATATCAGTTTGGGGCGAGGCCCACATCAGTTTCAGTTTGGGGCGAGGCCCATATCAGTTTGGGGCGAGGCCCACATCAGTTTCAGTTTGGGGCGAGGCCCATTTCAGTTTGGGGGCGAGGCCCACATTAGTATCAGTTTGGGGCGAGGCCCATATCCGTCTGGGGGCGAGGCACAAATCAGTTTGGGGCGAGGCCCACATCAGTATCAGTCTGGGGGCGAGGCCCATATCAGTATCAGTTTGGGCGAGGCCCATATCAGTATCAGTTTGGGGCGAGGCCCATATCAGTATCCGTCTGGGGGCGAGGCCCATATATCAATCTGGGGGCGAGGCCCACATCAGTATCAGTTTGGGTCGAGGTGCCCAGGTTCGAGGTGCCCCCGTTTTCGGTTGTAGTTCCGGGTCGAGGTACCCAGGGTCGAGGTGCCCACTACATCACTAGTTCGAGGGCGAGGTCCCTATTGTCAGCGGTGTTGGGTCGAGGTGCCCAGGGTCGAGGTGCCCACTACATCATTATTTCGAGGGTGAGGTCCCTATTGTCAGCGGTGTTGGGTCGAGGTGCCCAGGGTCGAGGTGCCCCCGTTGTCAGTTGCAGTTATTGGGATGCGTCCCAGGGTCGTGGACCCACTGTATCATTTTAGGGATGCGTCCCCGGGCCGAGGCCCATTTTGTCAGCGGTATTGGGATGCGTCCCAGGGTCGAGGCCCCCGTTGTCGGTTGCAGTTATCGGGATGCGTCCCAGGGTCGAGGGCCCACTGCATCATTTTGGGGATGCGTCCCCGGGCCGAGGCCCATTTTGTCAGCGGTATTGGGATGCGTCCCAGGGTCGAGGCCCCCGTTGTCGGTTGCAGTTCCGGGATGCGTCCCAGGGTCGAGGGCCCACTGCATCATCATCACAGTTCACATTCGGTGGTTCGGGAACAAAGCCCAGAGGTCGAGGCACCTCGCCATCATATCAATTCAGTTCGAAGCAGCAGGTAAGTCATGTGGCAGCTGACGAGCCAGGTAAGTAAAAATACATTGCACGTACTTTGATAGAATTGTCATTGTCACACACTGCACAAGTCCCATCAAAGTGGGGGCGACTGTAGGCATTGTATTTTTGCATATCAGCCCAATGATGAGCCTCGAATGTAGGCACTACTTTTTAGTTGCGGAAGTTGCGGAAAGCGGTCGTCGGAAGGGAAGGGTCAAGAATTTACATTTTTATTGGATTTGGTTCGCTTGTTCAAGCTTCGGATTCGCTCGTTCGGTCTCATTTTTAAATTTATTCTCGGCCCGATTCACAAACCAAGATTCCCATGACCCACGCCCATAATGCCACCTTTTCCCAAATAATAAACAACAAAAATCAATAAACCCATGCACCCATAACCACCCATCACTCCACTGACAAACTAAGCTACCACCCATAACAGCCCATACACTGCTCCCTGCCTCAACCACTAACCGCCCATGCCTCTGGCAGATGATGACCCTTCACCCACTCCTCTCGGCCCCTGACCTCTATCATCACACAGCCCACG
The DNA here is from genome assembly GCA_019454045.1 of Zanthoxylum bungeanum. NCBI lineage: Eukaryota > Viridiplantae > Streptophyta > Magnoliopsida > Sapindales > Rutaceae > Zanthoxylum > Zanthoxylum bungeanum. The sequence goes on from SKCR01028397.1 coordinate 7,111, forward strand.
CCTCTAGCGAGAAAAAAAGCCACAGGTAGCCCCGATTGCTCTCTTGGAACCTCCCGACTCCCTCGCCCAACTCCTGGACTAACCCTCTCGGCTTCACACCAAAACTGAACCCCTCCTTTCACCAGCCAAGTCACTCACGACCAAGACACAGCCTCTAAGCTCACGTACAAAGCTCCACGCAGCAGCCTGACCTTCACGCATTTACCAGCCCTCACGAAGCCCCCATCCACGCCTAGCAACACAGTCCTCACTCAAGCTAAACTCATGTAATCCCCCCTGAAACCTCTCACGTACAAAAGCCACTGCCCTTCAAGCCACCCTCACGCACGTCCAGCAAACTATCCATTATCACGCCTATATCAGCCCCATACACGCACCAAACTGCCAGAGAAAACAGCCCTAAATACGCTAACACAGCCACTGCAATCAGTCCCCCTGAAGTAAGCAAACTGCCCTCAATTCCAGAGAATTATAGGGATCTGCAGGAGCAAGTCGAGAACTTGGTGAGAATTGACTACCTTAATGAGTATGTTGATTATGAAGCTATGAGAGCGAGACAGCACCGATAGCAAAAGTCATCAGGCCGGATCCCTTTCACCTGGAGCAACTGGATAGCACATGGCTCAAGAAGCCCATGAATGCATAGATGTTGCAGAGGTATTTTTTCCATAGAGCCTCTCTTAAAATGACCCTTAAAAAGTTGTAATAAGGACCATAGATCCCAAAAATATAGATAAGTGTAGGACACAGAAATCGGCGACGCTGTTCTAGGCTCGCGGCCTAGTTGGGAGTACGGAATAGCAAGCGGGGAACTAAACCGGAGAAATAACATGGAGTCGCCACCCGGTGTGAACCAGGACAAAGATTTAAGGCCGCACTCACCCTTCGCAAGGGAAGACCTCAAATCTGTTGAGTTCGGAATGGTCCCTTACTGGTTTCAATAGGACTCCTTACGATCTATCTACTATTATCTAAAAATAATCAAGTTATTAATGACTGGACGAAAGCAAGAAATAACCCCTCACGTGCGAAATTATAGAGGATCCCCATCAAACAATTCCATCGAATTGAGTATGATTGTATGTGTGATAGCATTTACTATACCAGGAATATCAATGAACCCGATTATTTATGCCACTTGTAATGATGTGATTTGTGCAATATCTTAACTGAATCTACGCAACATGCTCAAGAACAACCTATATCTAGTTCATGTTCATAAAGATAAATCCTATGTCTAAGTTTGCATGTCTGGAAAGTAAGTCCTCATAACACACGACAACACACGGCAATCTCATGAACATATTTCAATTATATAATGCGAAAAGCAACAACAACATAAACCTAATGCAATTCCAAACGCAAACAAATAACTACTCATGCTTAAAAATAAACAACTAAATCATGCTAAAAAATAAATAACATACTAGACTAAATCATGCTTAAAGAAATAAATAACATAATAGACTAAATAATGCTAAATAATCTATTAGACTAAATCATGCTCGAATACAAGGTTGGATGAAACGAAATACATGTGTCTTTCAAGTGGTACGTGGCATTGTATCCCGAGTACAAACCGCACTACCGTCCATTCGGATTCGGCTACAGAATTTACGTCCGAGTTTCCATCCGATATACCGCAAGAGAGAACGCATATTCCGGTCATCCGAAATCACATCATGCACCAATCCATAATACTCATGCAAAATAAAGTAACAAAATAAATAAATAATAAAGGATAATAAATAAAAGGGGTGCCCTCAGGTCTAACCTCTTAAGTCGTCTCTCGGAAGCGCGTTACATGGTCGTCGGAAGGGTTGATGCTCCGCAACTCCTCCGGTTCACTGGTTCAACATTTTCCTTCACTATTTCGCTGTTTGGGCTGCTGTTTTTACTCCGTTTTACGACTGTTTCTGGTCACAGTTTTGGCTTACTGTTTTGCGGTAATTAGGGACTGTTTTGGTATTTTTGGCAGTTTTTTAGGTGCAGTTTATGGTAATTGCAGGGGCAGTTTGGGGCAGAATTTCGGTGGTCAGGGGCTGTGTTTTTTAGTGCAGTTCGTTGGTCAGGGGGCTATGTTTATTCGTGAATGGATGGTGATTTTTGGGTATATTTTAGGGTATTTGCTACGGCAGTGAAGAGTGGGTTTTTGGGTGATTAGTAAGGGCTGTATGGGCTGGACAAGGGGGAATTTCAGGGGTTCTTTTTATGGCTATTGTGGCTTCGGTGAGGGACGTGAGGTAGCTTATGTGTTTGTGGCCGATGTGGGACGTGAGGCAGCTTATGCGTTTGGAGTGTGTTGTGTCTTCATGTGGAGGGGTTGTTTGAAGGGCAGTCGGTGGTGTGAGTGGCTTGGGGCTGCACGTGTTGATTGAGTGTGGTAAGGATTGTGCGGCAGTTTTGGAGTGATTTACTGGCTGTGTTGCTCGGCAGTTTGTTGGCTGATTTTTGAGGTGTGTTGAAGGATGTGTGAAGGGCAGTGGCGTTGAGTGGGCTCGTGGACTGAGTGAAGACGTGATGGGCCAGGTGCGTGGAAGGATCAGGTGCTTGCGTGAAGGCTTTATGGCGTGAGGCAGATTTTGGCGTGAGGCAGGTGGCGTTGATCTGAAGCTATTGGCGTGAAGTAAATGGCTTGTTGGAGTGGCAGATGGTGCAACGTAAAGGCTGATTTGTTGCGTGAATTGACTGGGGTTACTCATCCCCAAAACTGATGCTGATGCGGGCCTCGACCCTGGGACTCATCCCCAAACTGATACTGATGTGGGCCTCGGCCCCAAACTGATACTGATGTGGGCCTCGGCCCCAAACTGATACTGATGTGGGCCTCGCCCCAGATTGATACTGATGTGGGCCTCACCCCAAACCGATATGGGCCTCGCCCCAAACTGATACTGACGTGGGCCTCGCTCCCAAACTGATACTGATGTGGGCCTCGCCCCCAGACTGATACTGATGTGGGCCTCAGCCCTGGGACTCATCCCCAAAACTGATGCTGATGTGGGCCTCGCCCCTGGGACTCATCCCCAAAACTGATGCTGATGTGGGCCTCGGCCCTGGGACTCATCCCCAAAACTGCCGCTGATGTGGACCTCGGCCCTGGGACTCATCCCCAAAACTGCTGCTGATGTGGACTAAGATTCATTCATGAAACTGATGCTGATGTGGGCCTCGACCCTGGGATTTATTCCCGAAGACTGCTGATAATGCGGGCTTCGCCCCCTGGGATTCATTCCCAAAAACTGCTGATAATTCGGGCTTCGCCCCTGGGATTCATTTCAGGATTCATTCCAAAACTCTGACGATGTGGGCCTCGACCATGGGATTCATTCCAAAACTCTGACGATGTGGGCCTCGACCCTGGGATTCATTCCAAAACTTTGACGATGTGGGCCTCGACCCTATGATTCATTCCAAAACTCTGACGATGTGGGCCTCGAACCTGGGATTCATTCCCAGATTCATTGTAAAACTGTGACGATGTGGGCCTCGACCCTGGGATTCATTCCCGAAACTGATGATGCTATGTTGTTGTTTCTAGTTGGCTCGCATTTGCCGCTTTCTCATTTTCTTTAAAACCTGCGAACAAAAACAAGACAAAGATTGCGTGTATATGACGTGTATGCATGCATGCATGAATGTGTTTCCTATTCCGATGGGTTAGGTCTTCCTTGTGCTCCTCGGTGCTTCTTGCCTACAAAAGTCTTTGGTCGCCCCTGGGTCTGCTTGCAATTTCCTTTTTCCAGTTCTCTTCTGGTGATTTGTTGGTTCTCTTTTGTCTCATAGCTCAAGATCTCGTTGTTTCCCTTATTTGCGGGGTGGTAGACTGGTCGCCCCCAGTCTTGGTTTAGCTTTCTGCTCTCCGCTATTTGCATTTGGTCAAGGTGAACCACATGGTGGGGCATTCCATATCATCATACTATATCACATGTTACGAAATTCCCAATAGTTACAAATATTATCGATCTCAAAGAATGCCCAGTATTGAAACCAGAGAATCTTCAAAATATTCAACGCAACTCAAATCCAAGTCTTTGAATAAATGATCTAAGTCAGACTCAAAATGTGTGTGTACAAAGGTTCTTTCACAGCTTGATCCTTAAGTAAGCCGACTCATGATTTCGTTTCAAAAATCGGGATCGATGGGTCAAACCAACTAGATGTCTCAATTATGCATGCAGTTGCTTTTCTGTGCTCAATGTGGTATGGTTTTCTCTTTTCTTTTGTCTTTTGTCTTTTTTTTCTTTTTTTTTTTCTTTTTCTTTTCTTTTTCTTTTTTTTTCCTTTTTCCTTTCTCTTTTTTTTCAACACACCTACCCTTTAAGATATCATTTCTCCTCATGGTGGTCCTAATACTCGCCTATGGGTAGCTTCACGCTTATTGGTTATAGGTGGTTCAATTCTTTTCTTTAGAGACTTTTCTTCATTTACAACCATACCACACATCATAACATAAGTAAATCAAGATAGACATCTAAGCAAACGGTCATTCACCGACCTACAATTTCTTCAACTAGTCACTTTGCCAACTACTCAGGTTTTCACCGCTAAGAACCTATAATCAAGTGCTTATGAGTCTAACATAGATCAATCACTCAAAGTATCAGATAAAAGCACATCAAAAGTTTATCTCATATATTTGGGTATAGGATACTCATGCAAGCGTAATAGGAGGTTGTGTTTTACCGATGGTACGGGAAACAGCTTCGCTCTGGATAGACCCCCTCGGAATTCCATTGGTAGTATGACTATGTGTCTATGGAAGTCTGAAATCAGGGTAGATGTATTTGGTCTTAACCTGAGACTTGCACCGCTAATACTTGCGACAATCAATATACTTTGGTTTTGGTCGTCCAGGGCTTTAACAGGTTTCTGTGTACGCCTCTTCTGGGTATATCGAGAATCGTAGTGTGTTGGGTGTGATGTCAAGACGGAAGTGTCACTCCAGTCATATGTAGATGATGGTCACGTAGGATACGGTACTAGTACTCTTATGTACTACAGTCATCGGGATAAAATGACAAGGTCAGGTTTATCCGATTATAGAGACTAGTTACCAGACATCCGACATGTGCTTCGTACGGGGCAGACATAATTCCAGCCTCAGGCCTAGTACGTGATCATCCGATACTGGATCGACATACACAATACTACGTATACTACGCCTGATATAGATCCTTATATTCCTGTAAGGATATTTCTGGAGAATTGGGTAGGCATGGCGCTTTGCTAGAAGCCAACCTTGTCTTGTAAATCGGTATAAACGTAGTACTAGGTACTTACGTGTTCGGATAGTCCGACGATCGTATTTACTGCCAAAATTTTGGGGATCTCATGTGTCGCTTCCCGAAGATTCACCGATGACGTATGACTCGCACTTTTAATTAATCTGGGATTAATTAGAAGAGAGAGAAAATTAATCTGGGATTAATTGCGGAGATATTTTATCTGGGATAAAATATCAATTACAGAGAGAGAACGATTAATTTGGAATTAATCAATAAATTAATATATTCGATATATTAAACGAAATTGGATTTCGACGCGGAGTTAAAATTAGATTTTAATTCGGGCGAATGAGTTAATTTAGAATTAATTCGTTAGCGACATGAATAGTGATTTCGCTAGGCATAATCATTTAATTACATCCCAACGGAAAATTTATTAATTCGGAATTAGCGAACCCGAGTCCGGGATTGTTTGCAAGCGCATTCGCATTCGAATTCGAGTGCGGCACGCAAGTCAAATCAAGCGTCAAATCATTAGTCACATCAAGCGTCAAACAACTAGTCACTTCAAGCGTCAAATCACTTGTCACTTTGAGTGATGTGACTTGACAACTTGTCACTTTGAGTGATGTGACTTGACAACTTGATTTAATGATGTGAATAGTGATGTGGTAGTTGGAAGGCATTTAATTGTTTTTTGCCTTTGACTTTTTAATGAAAAATGGTATATGTTTAGTTTGTTTTTGGAAATCAAAATACAATACACATTTTTCATCTCTCTCTCTCAAAATTCTTCTGTCTCTCTCACCCAACAAGGGGCTGTTTTGTTCTTCTTTTTCTAGGAAAACCGAGAGCAATGGGAAGCAAAGTGTGATGATTTTGCGGCAAAATCATCAAGAGCTAGCACTCCGAGAGACATGCGAAGGTGATAGGGAAGTCCACCCATGAGCTTGGAATCAACAGAAGCTTGGAGCTTGCCTTGAACATGATCCAAAGCCGAATTTGGAGGAGGACAAAAGGTGGACTGCCGTGAGCTGTGATAGTGGGCAGAAACCAGATTTTTGTTCGTCTTCGCATCGCTCAACCGATCGATGTGAGTATTCCGCAACTTCGTCGTATGTATTCGCATGTGTTTTCTTGCTTTGTATTCGATCCTTGGGACGAAGAAACTCCAACAATAGGGATGTAGACAAAGGCTCCCGCTGACGAAGGATTGCCCACAACTAGGACTCCCCACTCAAGGGTTCAAGCGACCAAGTGAGCGCAACTTTTTTATACCTTACGGTGCGTGCCAACGAGTTATGGTGCGTGACTGACTGTCAAATGGATTTCCCGTTGTAGATTCCCCAGAGGGAGGGTGGAGCGAGGCTCTCTTAAGTACCCAAGCCTCTTAGGCTCTTATCACTTGGTGACAGGAATAAACAACGAGTCCTCCAAATTAGTACATCACAACGAGCTACGAGTAATGATTATCTAGGTGCCTTCACAGCTTTTCCTTATAGAAAGGTAGTGAATGAAGGAAGACACCAAACCATTACTTAGCCTTAATAATGCCTTTGATTAAACCCCTTCAACCCACGGTAGACACGGTTAACTAAAGCACACATCACAATCATTACAAGACATTATTTCGGGGCCAATTCTCTATCCCCAATGGAGTCGCCAGACTGTAGGACACAGAAATCGGCGACACTGTTCTAGGCTCGCGGCCTAGTTGGGAGTACGGAATAGCAAGCGGGGAACTAAACCGGAGAAATAACATGGAGTCACCACCCGGTGTGAACCGAGACAAAGATTTAATGCCGCACTCACCCCTCGCAAGGGAAGACCTCAAACCTGTTAAGTTCGGAATGGTCCCTTACTTATGCCACTTGTAATGATGTGATTTGTGCAATATCTTAACTGAATCTACGCAACATGCTCAAGAACAACCTATATCTAGTTCATGTTCATAAAGATAAATCCTATGTCTAAGTTTGCATGTCTGGAAAGTAAGTCCTCATAACACACGACAACACACGGCAATCTCATGAACATATTTCAATTATATAATGCGAAAAGCAAACAACAACATAAACCTAATGCAAATTCCAAACGCAAAACAAATAACTACTCATGCTTAAAAATAAACAACTAAATCATGCTAAAAAATAAATAACATACTAGACTAAATCATGCTTAAAAAAATAAATAACATAATAGACTAAATCATGCTAAATAATCTACTAGACTAAATCATGCTCGACTACAAGGTTGGATGAAACGAAATACGTGTGTCTTTCAAGTGGTACGTGGCATTGTATCCCGAGTACAAACCGCACTACCGTCCATTCGGATTCGGCTACAGAATTTACGTTCGAGTTTCCATCCGATATACCGCAAGAGAGAACGCATATTCCGGTCATCCGAAATCACATCATGCACCAATCCACAATACTCATGCAAAATAAAGTAACAAAATAAATAAATAATAAAGGATAATAAATAAAAGGGGTGCCCTCAGGTCTAACCTCTTAAGTCGTCTCTCGGAAGCGCGTTACACGGTCGTCGGAAGGGTTGATGCTCCGCAACTCCTCCGGTTCACTGGTTCAACATTTTCCTTCACTATTTCGCTGTTTGGGCTGCTGTTTTTACTCCGTTTTACGACTGTTTCTGGTCACAGTTTTGGCTTACTGTTTTGCGGTAATTAGGGACTGTTTTGGTATTTTTGGCAGTTTTTTTAGGTGCAGTTTATGGTAATTACAGGGGCAGTTTGGGGCAGAATTTCGGTGGTCAGGGGCTGTGTTTTTAGTGCAGTTCGTTGGTCAGGGGGCTATGTTTATTCGTGAATGGATGGGTGATTTTTGGGTATATTTTCAGGGTATTTGCTACGGCAGTGAAGAGTGGGTTTTTGGGTGATTAGTAAGGGCTGTATGTGGCTGGACAAGGGGGAATTTCAGGGTTTCTTTTTATGGCTAATGTGGCTTCGGTGAGGGACGTGAGGTAGCTTATGTGTTTGTGGCCGATGTGGGACGTGAGGCAGCTTATGCGTTTGGAGTGTGTTGTGTCTTTATGTGGAGGGGTTGTTTGAAGGGCAGTCGGTGGTGTGAGTGGCTTGGGGCTGCACGTGTTGATTGAGTGGGGTAAGGATTGTGCGGCAGTTTTGGAGTGATTTACTGGCTGTGTTGCTCGGCAGTTTGTTGGCTGATTTGTGAGGTGTGTTGAAGGATGTGTGAAGGGCAGTGGCGTTGAGTGGGCTCATGGACTGAGTGAAGATGTGATGGGCCAGGTGCGTGGAAGGATCAGGTGCGTGCGTGAAGGCTTTATGGCGTGAGGCAGATTTTGGCGTGAGGCAGGTGGCGTTGATCTGAAGCTATTGGCGTGAAGTAAATGGCTTGTTGGAGTGGCAGATGGTGCAACGTGAAGGCTGATTTGTTGCGTGAATGGACTGGGGTTATTGATGCGGCTATGGGGTTTATTTCTTTGTGTTTTTTCGTGAGAGTATTGTGTGTGAGAGCTCTATGGATTTTCTTTGTGTTTTCGTGAGAATGAGCCAGGGTTTAGATGTGTGGTGAATGGTTCTTTTTATAGGCAAATGGATGGGGACTTTCCTTATTTGAGAAGGAGAATGATTTTATGTTTTAAAGGGAATATCTTTTTTTAATTAGAATGTGATAAGGAAATCTTTTAATTGGGGAAGTGATTTGATTTATTCTCTTTTATTTAGGGATATGTTTTAGTTTAATTTGGCAAGGGATACATGGGATTTCTTTAATTTAGGAAAGTGATTTGTTTTAATTTAATTGGATTTAACTTAATTTAATTTGTGACATGTGTTTTAAATGTTTTAATTATTTGGATCGAGCTTTGGTGGGCTTGGTGTGTGACTTGCGGGGTTTTGGGCTAAGGGTGTGTTTTAAAACGGAGGTCCAACAAGCGAACCCGCAACTACTCCAGCGAATTAATCCAACAATGTGTCAATTCTTGACTATTTCCTTCCGACGTCCGTTTCCCGTGGCTTCCACAATTAAAGAGGTAGTGTCTCCATACGAGACTCATCATCGAGACTTATATGCAAAAATACAATGCCTACAATAAGACATTCCCTTTATAAATAAAGACTTGTTCACCTATGCTAATTTGTTATTTGGATGGGCAAGACTTGTTTAATATTATTGTGAAATACTCGTGATCGGGATACATCAAGGGGTTTAGGGCAAGTGGGAAAGGCACGAACCCACGTGGCACGCCTTAAGGGAATGATTTCCAGCGAGGTGGAAACATGTTAGGTACGTGAATCGACCTTGAAATTTTTTTATTCTCCCATTCATTGTTGCCGAACTGAATAACCCTCTAAGCTTCTATTTGGCACTGTTTTTGATGTTTTTATCAATTCGGACAGTCTCCGAACAGCAGTCCAAAAACTGGACTATTTTACACACTGAAAGTTCGATAAACGCGCACAGTTCACTGCCGAACTGTATTGCAGTAATAATTGGTTTTGTTTCTTTTATTGATTGCCGAATAAATGCAGTGCTCAAACATAATCAAATTGCAAGTGCCCAAGGTCATCAAATACACACTCTGCCGTTGAATTTGCATGTGAGATCCATTGTGACCCTTCAACTTTTGGTGTGCATGCACGCTTTGGTTCTTTAAATTAAATTCCAATTGCTTTTGATCTTCAATTGTATGGTTATGTTGACGAATCCAATTTCGCCTCTTCATTAAAGTTGCTGCATGCTATGACAGGGATATTGATCTTTGGACTTTCATCATACACGCACATGAGTGAGCTGATCAAGATGATGTTGGCTGCCGTGAGTTCATGTAATAAAGATCTGGTCTACCACTCGATTTTCTACATTATGATTCACCATCATAAATCCCTAAGGTGGGCTTTGAATAACTCATTTGAGAAAAATTTTCTTGAGAAAAATTTTCCTCCATATTTTCTCTTAATTTTCTCTTTTTCAATCTCATTGAAAAATAAGAAAGTGGCTAGGGTTGTGAAAACAAGAGAACACATTTTAACTTATAGCTAGAGTTTATGTTAATTAAATTTACCTGTACAAAATTAACCATAACCCTATATAATCATACATATTAATATTCGGCCAATGGCCTTTTTGTCACAATAAAATTATTAATTTCAAAAATTAAATATAATATCAAATATCATTTAAATTAAATTTAAAATGTAACTTATATCATGATATAAATTACACATTTGATTTTGAATTAAATCAAATTTAATTTAAAATCAAATCTTATATCAAATGATTATCTAATAATCATTAATATAAAAACTATGTATTAAACATTTTAATATATAGTTACAAAGTGTGACATTATATAATTATTAATCAAATTAATAATTATCTCATTAAATAATTCTCAATTATTCAATCTTTTTTTAAGTGAGTTCATAATTGGACTATCCAATTATTCCATAAATTTCTGTAGTGTAACGAGCTAATACGAGGACCAATGGACCTACAATTCCGAGCTCCAATAATCCCAAAATATTAATTAAAGCTCTTTAATTAAATATTCTGAATTATTAACTTTAGGTTATTCCATTAAAAATCTAAAGATGCACTCTCGTTACTGCATATATATTTTATACCGAAACTCGTCGACGTCCACCGATATAATCACTTCATAGAGATTGACCCTCAACGAGTATCTTATAATTAGATATGGGTCATAATATCCGTTTTACCTCTCTAATTATTTTGTGCCATAAGTATAATTGAACGATTTATTCATAACTATTATGAATATTAATCTTTCTATTCATGATAGAAAGACTTGAGCACTCTAACCGTTCAAGTACGAATCAACCCTTAAGGAAGATACTCCTCCAAGAAGGAGTGGATTCCGAGCTCCAATAATCCCAAAGGACGTAACCTACCATGCATGAGTTCATAGTACACTTAGGATTCAGATCAACCCATATATGGTCATATATTAGACTGATATGAATTTCTTTGTTTAAAATATATTAAAAGAAATTCATTTATGTCTTGGTCCAGTCCTATATGATCGCATCATTTAAGGTGTCTTCATTCTCATGTCACCACATAAAAGAACCCGGATCAAAGTCGTCATACAAAATGGAATGAACCGTAGATGTAGATAAACCACAAACAAATTGTCCATCTTTGTTTGCTCTCTACGGACTATTTAGGATTACTAATTTCAGAGGTAATTGTGTATAACACTTATATACTAAGTCTGAAAGTACATTTAGTATCCAAGGACATATATGATAATTTATAATATGTGAATTTTAAAATCAATATTTTAATAAATAAATAACAGCATCGTTTATCACTTAAAATAAAATATCGTTTACATATTACATTATGTTCCATGGCATATATCCCAACAACATTGATCACTGGTGTCATTATCAAATCCCCGGGCTGGAGCGTTGATACCTAATGACTTACACATTTGAGGAATAAAATAAGACAACATGTGTGACGTTTGGTACCTCAAGGTAATCATTGCACGCATGGATTGAAGATAGATGTGGGATACTACAGTATCATTGAGTTCGCATAGCGTGGGGAGAGATAATTCTCCCACGACATTTTCCAGCTAGTGTTGAAGGTACATAGCACAGGGAGGCCCACGAGCCTCTGTGGCGTCTTCAGCCTCGGGATGCGCCTAGCACGAGGAAGAGAAATGCCCTTGTGGCGTTGGACTTGGCCACCCCATTTCGGACCCGTCGAGCATAGCACAATGAAGGTAGAAATCTGTGGCATTTGTGAGGCTGAGGTTTTTCCTATCATATGGACACTCCTTATGGCGTTGGTCACCCCTCCGATTCAAAATTATTATTTTTGGAAGATGATAAGTGCGATTTTATCCACTTATTCCCGTATTTTTAGCTTACTATTTTGTTATATTCTGTGCCATTTAATGTATTTTGTAGTTTTTTTTTTATGTTTGATGGATATGAAGTATTGAAACATGGATCTTTGAGTAAATGTACGTGTTTTGGGACCTTATAGGCGCAACGAAAGTACGAGAGAGGGCTAAATACACAGAAACGACCCATTCTGAAAAATAGGGTGGCGTTGCGACGCCCATTATGGCATCGCGACTCCCCACCAACATGTCACATACAAATTCCCCAGGATTTGACGTTGCGACGCTACGAGAGAGTTCTAGATCTTCATAAATCATTATTTACAAGCATAAGGACTTCATGACTTCCCTATAAATATAGAAGCTCGTCCAAAATCCTATAAGAGGGAGAAAAATACACAACAAAGAGTTCTAAACACATATTTTAGAGAGATCCAATGGGGAATATTGAAGAGTGACAAGAGGGGACAAAGGCGGTGACGTCTGAAGACGAAGGGATTCGATTAGGGTTTTATCTTCTAATTTTTTTCTTTTAACTTTAATGATTTCTAATATGTTCATGACCTTATTTTCATTATTTTTATCTTTGGTCATGAACTAACTCTATTATTCTAGAGGATGATGTAGCCTATGCTTGAACTTATGTATTATTTGCCAATTTGATTTTTATGAAGTTTTGATTCAGTTTATTTATATTCTCTTGTGTTTAATGCTTCTAGTTTGTTGGCCACAAATAAAGATGATGCATGTTTAGAATCTATCACTCGGGGGATGAGATTTTGAATAGGATCTAGAGAATATAACCTAGGTGATTTGTAGAGTTCGGGAGGACCTATAATTCCTTTGAAGTCATTAACAAAGAATCACATAGCGTAATGAATTATTAATTATTAGATTTTTATATGGATATTAAAGTCGGTAATTGATAATATTTTCACTCGGCACTCGGGAGAGGGAGTTAGAATAACTTAGGATTATTGACCTATAAACTAAGAAAGTGAATAATAATTGATTAGCATAACACATACATATGAGATAGTTAGGTGAAATTAGACTATAAAATCTCTCTCATCTTGGTCTTTTCTAAATTTAACGTTTAGACTTCTCACTTATTTAGTTTTTAGTTTTAATTTAGCTTATTTTAAATTGTTTTCCAAATAAAGTTAAGTTTATCAATTATAGTACTTATTACGAGTTTAATTACAATCCTTATGGGTTCGACAATCTACTTATCTTTTACTAAAACTTGACACCGTATACTTACGTTACGATAATATCGCAATAGCAGATTGGGGTGGGACGTTGCCTCAATTACCTTGATGTTTTTAGATTAGTACGGAGTGTGTGATACGTCATTCTCATTACACTTATCATTTTATTTTATTTTTTCGAAAACGACTCAGTATGAGACACCATTACTAGTGTTCCTAATGATGACCGGAGGTCGAAAATCTTCCCTCTAGGTCGCTCTCAGTTATGACTATAATGGCTCGGGCTACATTCGTTCTACCGAGGCCATGTTATTTGAGTGGCATAAGAATGGGTCACTCCCTTGTGGCCAAGTGATTATAATAGCTCGGAGCTGCATTTGTTCCGCCGATGCCATATTGTCTGGATGGCACAAGAATAGAACATTCCCATGTGGCCAAGTGATTATGGCGGTTCAGTGTCGGGTACATCCCACTGAGGCCTTATTGAGTTCGTGGGCATGGGGTCAGAGTTTCTCCCCCATGGCCTTATCTGGATGGCACAAGGAGAGAACATTACCTTATGGCCAAGTGATTATGACTGCCCGGGGTCGGGTACGTCCCATTGTGGCCTTATTGTATTCATTGACATGGTTCAGAGTTTCTCTCTCATGGCCTTATCTGATTGGCGCAAGGAGGGCTAATTCCTTTTTGGCCGTGTTCTTTATTGGCTCGGGGTCAGGTATGTCCCACCAAGGCCTTTATGTGTACATTGGCATGGGGTTGGAGTTTCTCCCTCATGACCATCTGAAAGGCACAATGAGGGATCATTCATTTATGGCCAAGTGGTTATAGCAACTCAGGGTTAGGTACGTCCCACCGAGGACTTATTGTGTTTGTTTGCATGGGGTCGGAGTTTCTCCCCCATGGCCTTATCTGATCCAGGTCAGATTTGTGATATGATATGCTCGGGCATCAGTATTCATGTTCATGATGTGGTCCCTTAGGGGAATGGTTGAAGTGAATTTGGTTGAATATACTAAATATTAATTAAGGTTGATTAGTTCAGTATGCTAAAGTGAAGTGGAAGTTGCCCCGGTTTGGGACTTTGTTCGGTGTGTGCTTCAGTATAGAAAATAAAAGCATGCACAAAAAAACATGAAAAATTTACAAAGTTTAGCTTGGTATTTATAGGCAAATCTAAAGGCTTCCACCAATTTCTCCACCAAACATGACATCAAACATGGCACGAAACATTGCACCAAATCCTCCACCAAACATGCAAGCATGTTTAGTGGAAGTTTGACAATTTCAATTTTTTATTTTATTTTATTTTTTTATTTTGAAAAAAACTTTAATAATTACACATAACACACTTCCAGATATTTTATCAATTTCGGTCATGAAAAATTCAGAAATCGAAATTATTATGAACATTAAAGTTGTAGATATTTGAGCATTCTTTAATCTAGAATTTTAATCACCTCAATATGATATCGGAGTAGAAAGTTATGGCCAAAATATGAAAATTGCGCAAAGTTGAAATTTCTGAAATTATACTTCGTTAGAACGCCATTTCAAGTTTCCAACCTCCAAAATCCAAATGTAAAGTCCAGTTTTTTCCCTTATTTGTTCCAAATTTCGTCCTGATTGATTCCATTGAGTCCCGATTTTATTTTGTCTACAAAATAAACTAAACACATCAAAACGTTCATAAAACTCGAGAAACTATACAAAATATTAAGTAAAAGGGGCGATAAATATTGATATATTTTCCGCTCATCACACCCCCAAACCTAACATTTTGCTAGTCCTCGAGCAAAACAATAAAATAAAATACAATAAATATTAAAATTAAACTAAGCCACTTTCGTATGGATCACGGTTGCATTTAGCGTATGCAATAAGCCTTTAAACCCATAGGTGTCCCTAGTGGACGAGTTGTAGTCTCGTGAGGGCTTACAACAACGATACCCACAAACATCAATCTAATGCACACAAAAGTAAAAAGACAAGAGAAAAGAGAATAAACAAGTTAGTGACTAAACAAGTGAAACTTCTTATCCAAGTTAGTAGTAGTTTTCTTTCTTTCTAAATTACCAAATAAGTAAATTCTCCGATTATTTTTACCATTCTCCATATACACAACCAACAAGGTATTAATCAGCTCATTGTGTCCACAATATTCATAAGTGTAGTTGAAAAGAGAGTAATATTTTTGTCCTAGAGTTATATCAGGATTCACACCTTTTTTAGCAATGTATTTTTTTTACAACATCTTCAATCCATGTAGTGAGCTTTGGGCCAGTGACTCCCAAGTCAGTTGGCTTTAGGGCATTAGGTGTTAAGACACCCTTACAGACTTAATTACTCGGATTTCAGATATCTTTTTTTTCTTTTTTTTTTATTTACAACATCTTCAATCCATGTAGCGAGCTTTGGACCAGTGACTCCCAAGGCAGTTGGCTTTAGGGCACTAGGTGTTAAAACACCTCTACAGACTTAATTACTCGGATCTCATATGTTTCTTTTTTTTATTCCATCATTTTTTTAGATGCTTCCTCCAATTAAACTAGAGCACTGAATATTACAAACTTTTCAATTACAACTCATGGTCGTATGTTACCATGCATATTGATAATACCTGTCAACTGAGCATACAAAGATCCAATTTAATCAGTATTATGGAGAATTCACAAATTAAATAATTCAAAAGGAAATAAACAAAAATTAACCTGTTACGAAATATGTTGAGATATGTCTCAGGAGTGGAAATTCCTTACACAGCTATCTCACACCAATTTCACCTGATTAGACAAATTAAAAACACAAAAATTTTAATTTTTTTTTTTTTTTATTTACAACATCTTCAATCCATGTAGCGAGCTTTGGGCTAGTGACTCCCAAGCCAGTTGGCTTTAGGGCACTAGGTGTTAAAACACCCCTACAGACTTAATTACTCGGATCTCATATGTTTCTTTTTTTATTCCATCATTTTTTTTTAGATGCTTCCTCCAATTAAACTAGAGCACTGAATATTACAAACTTTTCAATTACAACTCATGGTCGTATGTTACCATGCATATTGATAATACCTGTCAACTGAGCATACAAAGATCCAATTTAATCAGTATTATGGAGAATTCACAAATTAAATAATTCAAAAGGAAATAAACAAAAATTAACCTGTTACGAAATATGTTGAGATATGTCTCAGAAGTGGAAATTCCTTACACAGCTATCTCACACCAATTTCACCTGATTAGACAAATTAAAAACACAAAAATTTTAATTTTTTTTTAATTTTTTTAATTTTTTTTTAATTTTTTTTATTTTTTGACTAAAAACCAAGAAAAAACAACACAACGAAAAAAATAAAAACAAGATACTAATCAACTATTCCTCTCCCCCAAACCTAATTGAGACATTGTCCTCAATGTCTAAAAAAGTAGAAGAATAGTTTAGAGGATTGTACATAGTTAGCTGGTATTTTACGTCTAAAAAGAAAATTAAAGGTTAAGATCCAGATTTATCTGACGCTTTTTACCACGATCATTATCGGACCAGTTTATCTTGGAAAAGATAGGGTCAATTTATGATTCAAAGGCTAAAAATTAGTCAATTAAATCATTGGCAGTTCTGGCAGTGAAGAAGATATCTTTTACAGGTTTTGACACGAACCCATTTCTCCGAGCATCATCAAGAAACACACAAAGAAAATCATAAAATCCATCAACGTTAAACCGTCCAATTGGTTTCTGGTGTATGTTCAAGTTCGCCCAATATAACATTGTAAAAATTTCCTCCATCGTGCCCAAGCCACCTGGCAAAGCAATAAAAGCATCAACACAATTAATCATTTCAACCAGTCATTCAGACATACCTGGCACGATAAGTTCCTCCCCGTTTGATGGTCCTATCAGATTTGCCTCTGCCAAAGGTTTTGGGATGATTCCTAGAACTTGACTACCTCTTTCCTGTACGGCCCTTGAAACGTACCTCATTAATCCAAGATTACCACCGCCATATACTAAGTGCATATTCCTTTCAGCTATGACTCTACCCAATTCTTGTGTTGCCTCAACATACTCTGGTTTAGAACCAACACTAGTACCGCAAAACACACAGATGTTTACAACTCGTCTTCTTGAAGTGGCTTCCATTTTTTTATTTCTCAACTCTAGATGTCTTAAGAGTGCAATGA
The DNA here is from genome assembly GCA_019454045.1 of Zanthoxylum bungeanum. NCBI lineage: Eukaryota > Viridiplantae > Streptophyta > Magnoliopsida > Sapindales > Rutaceae > Zanthoxylum > Zanthoxylum bungeanum. Next base: position 24,591 of record SKCR01028397.1, read on the forward strand.
TGAGCTGAATTTATAGAACCTGAAAAAGGTTGAGTAATAATAACACTAGTACCTGCCAAATGATAATTATTAGCTAAACAATAAAATATATCGTGAAAATCAAAAAGTCTGGATCCTGTCGGAGAAAATAAAAGAAAATAACAAAATAAATCACAATTATTAGTTAAAGACAAAGAGATAATAATATTTACAAGAAGTAACCGGTTGAATGATGTCTATGCGTTATGGACAAATTTCCCATCCAATTTTCTTATAAATTTGCAAACATGGTCTTTTAAAGTCAGATTCCCGAGACTTAAATGTTGTCTTTCTTTTCAAAATTGTGCATATAACATGTGAATTACGTGATGCACATTTCCACAGGGATGCGTCTCAAGAGTCAATGATATGTCATCCAAAGACTCCTTACTCAAGTCATCTCTAATGAATTTAATTTTATCTTCACGGTTATCAGACACCATTCCTAAATAACGACAATGAGTATTACATGTCATGAGTGCACATTTATAGCAAACACTCATTCTTTTAGCTCTTCTCTTTTTACAATAGGTGATTCTTCATAAACCAGGGAAATATGAAATAAAAGAGTCAGAAGACTCACCTGCCAATCGGACCCGTGCTTCAATAATCCAACGAATTTATTAGGAATACCTTTGATCATCAGAAGTCTCATTCGTTCCAAGCGAGCTTTGTAGACTTTCATCAGAGAGTTTTGAGGGAGAGAATGAAATTTCTTGTGAAGATTTACGAGAACGTCTTCCATCTTGAAATGTGACTTTACCTACAAAAGTTAAACAAAAAAAAAATAAAACACACCAAATCTGAATATATACGCAATTTGCATGGGTTGTCTCCCTGTTAGCGCTAAGTTTAACGTCGTCAGCTAGACATGACTGTCTGAATGTTAGGCTGGATCTGAAAGTGTGACACTTTCTTTTTATCGCTCCAATGATTCTCCCCAGTAGTGTTTGACACGCTTACTTTTAACCTTGAATGTTTCATTAGAATTGGGATCATGTAACTCAATGGTTCTATCTGGTAAAACTTGAGTGATTAAGAATGGACCTGACCACCGTGGTTTTAACCTTCTAGGGAAACATTTCAACCTTGATTTGCTGAACAATACCCGCTGCCCCGGTTCCAGTTGTATGCGCACTAACTTCTCATCATGTCTCTTCTTAGCCTTTTCTTTGTACAGTTTGACATTCTTGAAAGGCTGTATGTGGAATTCCTCCAATTCATTGAGTTGGTGGAGTCTTTTCTCTTCAGTTGCTTGTAGTTCAAGATTTAACTTTTTTAGTGTGCAGTACGCTTTATCTTCAGGCAGTTGACATACTTTAAGTTTATCGATTGAACTTTGCTTTTCATTTGGGTTCTCGATGTAGGGTTTCTACTATAGTCCCGAGATCAATTCAAGTAATGAAAATCATATGCGAATACAACAAAGAAGCATGGCAGAATCATACTTACATTGAACGATTTTTGCGATGCGAGGAACAACAAAAATCTTCAAGTTTTAAGTCCAAGAAGCTCTCGGTTTTGCTCCTCCATTTGGGCTCCATTTTCGGTCCTTCAAGCTCCAAGCTTGGTGTGCATTCCATGCCCACGGGTGGGTTTCCCTATCACATTGTATTGATTCTTTAGAGTGCTAGCTCTTGGTAATTTTTGCCACAAAAATCACCTATTTCCTTCCTTGACATTCGGCCATTGAAGAAATATTGGGAGAGAAGCTCAAAGCTTGTGTTGGGCGTGAATGAGGAAGAGAAGTGTGGAGTGTTTTACTTGATTTTTGTTTTAAGTATTTGATTTCAAAAATCAAATAAAGCTTTACCAAATATTTGGTAATAAACCAATCAAGACATCAACTTTGATTGTCCAACACTCAACCATCGTTCCATCACCTAAAACCATCACCAAAAGTAAAAGGTTGACAAATGATGTGACATGATATGACTTGTGGGCCCCATTTGATTTAAAATATATAGAATATATTATTTTATCCGAATTAATGAATTTTCCGAATTAATTCCGAATTAATGAATTTTCCGTTGCAACGTAATTAAATCAAATTTAATTAAATAATCATGCCTAGCAAAATTACTATTCACGTCGCTAGCGAATTAATTCTAAATTAACTCGTTCGCCCGAATTAAAATCTAATTTTAATTCCGCGTCGAAATCCAATTTCGTATAATATATAGAATATATTATTTTATCGATTAATTCCAAATTAATCGTTCTCTCTCTTCAATAATATTTTATCCCAGTTAAAATATCTCCGCAATTAATCCCAGATTAATTTTCTCTCTCTTATAATTAATCCCAGATTAATAAAGTACGAGTCTTACGTCATCGGTGAATCTTCGGGAAGCGACCCATGAGATCCCCGGATATGTTGGCAGTAAATCCGGTCGGCGGACTATCCGAACACGTACGTACCTAGTACTATGTTTTTACCGATTTACAAGACATGGTTGGCTTCTAGCAAAGCACCGTGCCTACCCAATTCTCCAGAAATATTCTTATAGGAATATGTGATCTATATCAGGCGTAGTATACGTAGTATTGCGTATTACGATCCATCATCGGATGTCACGTGCAAGGCCTAGGGCTGGAATTGTGTCTGCCCCGTACGAAGCACATATCGGATCTCTGGTAACTAGTCTCTATAATCGGATAATCATGACCTAGTCATATTATCCCGATGACTGCAGTACATAAGAGCACCAGTTTCGTATCCTACGTGATCATCATCTCCACTATGACTGGAGTGATACTTCCATCTCGACATCACACCCAATACACTACGATTCTCAATATACCCAGAAGAGGCGGACACAGAACATGTTAAAGCCCTGGACGACCAAAACCAAAGTATATTGATTGTCGCAAGTATTAGCGGTGCAAGTCTCAAGTTAAGACCAAATACACCTACCCTGATTCAGACTTCCATAGACACATAGTCATACTACCAATGGAATTTCGAGGGGTCTATCCAGAGCGAAGCTGTTCCCATACCATTGGTAAACACAACCTCCTATTACACTTGCATGAGTATCCAATACCCAAATATATGAGAACTATGACGTTATGCTCCCACAACGTGCACAAGTGTAATACTAGTCTTTTACGCATTATCGATGTCCAATCTCGATAATACTCTGACTAGGCATATTTAATGATTAAACCTTCGTGGATTGATACTGTCTCATATCATCTCAATCTGGAACTAATCATATGGACCTTTCATCATTTATACATCTTGGTAATCTAATTACAAATGATAAAAGAGCAATTTCCTTTGTCACATAGTTAATTTGTACAACAACACCATGATCTATAAAAATAGTGATGCTATGGGTCATAATTGTCCAACAATCTCCCACTTGGCCGATAGCCAATCACTCAAGTGTCCTACACTCGAACTATGTACAGTCCGCTCAAACTTCTGCTGAGAAAAAGGCTTTCATCGGAGGATTTGCAAGGTTATCATATGATGCGATTTATTCGATCATCACTTCGCCACGATGTATGATCCGAACGAATCAGATGTATATTTGAAGTATATATCTGGATCGTTGATGAGACCATTAATTCTTTAGCCTGTGTTGTAGCCTTGCTCAGCTACTAACAGAACTACTTCTGATCTGATTAGGATTATTATCGATCCAAAAGGCTTCTATTGATGCCTCAGCTGCAACAATAATCCATTTTTGTTGTTATTCAGTAACGGTATCTTGCTTGGAAGATATCATGCTCAATGTTCCATTATTCAAACGTATAGTACCTTTGTTACGACTTGTAGTCGTTTTATCGGTTAGGAAACTTACAGCAGTGAACCCAGTCACTTCAAGTTCTCCATCTCCATAGTATAAGACATCATCCTTAGTTCATCTAAGATACTAAAGGATGTTCTTAACATCAATCCAGTGACTATCACTCGGATTGGCCTAATTGTGACTCCATATGCTCAAAGCATATGAGACACCAAGTCGCGTATATTTATTTCAATGTACGAGTTCTCGGAGAGTGCCAATAACTTTTAGATCTATCCCAGTAGATCTTTATTCCTAGAATAAAGGTTGTTTCTCCTAAGAATTCTACAGAGAATTTTCATGAAAGCCAAGCTTTCACCGATTGTATTATGGGAATATCATTTCCAAGAAATGACATGTCATCATTTTATTTAGGACATTCATTGTCAGTGCGCTCCTACTAACCTTCTTATATACACAAGAATCATTTTCGTTTTTGAATTAAATCATATACCATTATGATTACATCAAAACGATAATTCCAAGAACGCAATGCTTGCTTCAATCCATAAATGGATCGAATTAACTTCGCAAACCTTGTTTGCTCGTTTTGGTACGACAAAACCGTCAGGATGTTGTAAACATCCTCCAAAAGGTTTCCATTTAAGGAAAGCGATTTTGACGTTCAGCTGCCATATTTCATGAATGAAACATGCAGCATCAGCAAGCATTATCCAAATGGATTTAACAATGACAACGAGTAAAAGGTTTCGTCGTAATCGACACAATGTTGATAACGATACCTTTTCGCTACAAGCCTAGCTTAGTACGTTGGTATGTTTCCTCCCATGTATGTCTTCCTTGAAGACTTATATAGTACCAATAGGCACAATGCCTTCCGGTACAACAACTAGTATCCAAACTTGGTTGTTATACATGGAATCCATTACGGACTTCATGGAACTTTGCCATAATAGGGAGTCGATACCTTGTATCACTTCCTCATACGTAGTCAGTTTGTATTCCTCAATAAGATTGGCATCTTTATGAGGTGAGATCAGAAACCCATACCTCCCAGGTTGTTTTCTGACTCTCTCCGACTTACGCGGTTCTTGTGTATTCGAAGATTATTGGTATAGTTTCATCATTGATGAACTATTTGTGTTCCATTAAGGAATCAGTGCCTGTAACAGTGTTACTCCGATTTTCATCGAGTTTTACTTTCCTCCCACTTACCAATGCATATATGTATTCCTCTTAGGAAAACCGCATGGTGAACAACAATTACATTATTCTCTTGTGAGTTGTATAAGTACTATAATTTGGTTTCCCTAGGATAACCTACAAATTAGGCACTTATCCGATTTGGGTTTTAGTTTGGTATCATCCAAACATATGCCTAGCATAATCAAATCTACAGGAATGAGAAAATCCAGTTTCTTTCCTGTTCATATCTAATATGAAGTCTGTCTAACAGATTTTTATGGTACCTTATTCAAAATAAGTTTTGCACTGTTTATGCGTATCCGTTGAAGGAAATGGTAGCTCAGAGCGACTCATGATTAACCTTATCATGTCCAACAAAATTCAGTTTCTTCGTTCAGACACACCGTCAACCCGACGTGTTTCGGGAGGAGTCCTCATTGAAAGAATACTATACTCTTTCAAGTATTTGAGAAAATAATTGCTTAAGTATTTTCCATCATGGTCTAACCGTGACGGTTTTAATACTATAGCCGATCTGTTTGTCTACTTCGTGTCGAAACTCTTTGAATTAATCAAAAGTTTCCGATTCGTGTTTCATTAAAAAACACATAACCATAACGCGATGCCACATAAATGTATTTGTATTTAATATATGATATTATTAAATACACATTAATAAATAGTCAAATAAATGTATTTGACATATATCATTAATATATGTATTTGAGATATTTAAGGTAAATATAATACATATATTTGATATATTTGATTTCATTATTATTTAATATTTAATTAAATGATTATTAATTAATTATTAATGTTTATAATGATAATTAAAATATAAATATATCACAAATGATAAAGTTAGGAAATGATTATAAGTTGCATGTTGACTTATACATTAAAGGAAAATGTTGTCAAATTGATTTTGACTTCTTAAGATATTTGTCAAAATTGTTTGAAAATAAAAATATCTTTTTCCTTTATTTTCTATTAAATTCGGCCAATACCTTAAGAAATATAAGAGTTATATTTTTTGGTTACCTTTGTTGACTTAATTAAATATCTAATAAAGTGTTATTAAGATATTTATGCAAGTTGATTAAATGAAATTGCAAATGAAATTGAAATGATTTTTCTTGTAAATGCTTGGACAATTTCGGCCAAGGGTAAAATACTACAAGTATTATTGTTTTTCATTTCATTGTAATCTAACCTAATACACTTTAACCAAAAACTCCATTAAAGGAAGGCAAAGAATGCTAGAGAGAAAAGAAAGAAAAATCAAGAAAAGCTTGGAAAATAGTAAGTATTTCCAACCTTCCATTAGAGAGTAATTTGTTCCTCTTGTGTTGGGCAACATCTTGTGATGTTCTTGAGTTTTTCTATTCTTTATTCTTTGTATTTTTGATGGATAAATGTTGATGAAAGTGTTGTGCATGTATAATGGAGGAAGCTTGTGACTAGTGTAGTTATAAGTATTCTTTTATGGTTTTGGAAACTTGTTGCTAATCTAGAGTTGTTGACCCACTCTTAGATACCTAGATTTTATCTTGAGTTGTTCATTGTGTTGAGACTTTGATGGATGGAAGAAACATGATTGAAGCATTGGATTTAACCAATTGGTCTAATTTGTCCAATTTGATGAAATTGAAAAATTAGGGTCATGACAATTCCAAATTTGGGGATTTTCATATATGTTGTGTATTTGGATGTGTATATGATGCATATAAAGTTTCATGTTGATTGGATTACATCTTGAGTGTTTGAAGCATGAAATGACAAAGTGCACAAATGGCACACCTGGAGGTGCATTCGGCCTTGATGAAGAAATTTGGGATTTATGTTGTTGTGTTGGATAATATGACCCATAGCGTCACTATTTGTACAGATCATAGTGTTGTTGTACAAATTAACTATGTGACAAGGAAATTGCACTCTCATCATTTGTGATTAGATCACCTTAGATATATAAATGAAGAGAGGTCCATATGATTAGTTCCTGGATTGAGAATGATATGAGACAGTATCAGTCCCCGAAGGATTAATCATTAAATATCCCTAGTCGTAGTATTATCGAGACTGGACATCGATAATGCGGAATAGGCTAGTATTGCACTTGTGCGCGTTGTGAGGGCACAACAGCATAGTTCTCATATATTTGGGTATTGGATACTCATGCAAGTGCGATAGGAGGTTGTGTTTCACCGATGGTACGGGAAACAGCTTCGCTCTAGATAGACCCTTCGGAATCCCATTGGTATTATGACTATGTGTCTATGGGAGTCCGACATCAGGGTAGGTGTATTTGGTCTTAACCTGAGACTTACACCGCTAATGCTTACGACAATCAATATACTTTAGTTGAGGTCGTCTAGGACTCTAACCGGTTCTGTGTACGCCAATGCTGGGTATATTGAGAATCGTAGAGTATTAGGTGTGATGTCAAGACGGAAGTATCACTCCAGTCATAGTGGAGATGATGTCACGCAGGATACGGTATTAGTGCTCTTAAGTGCTGGCCGGCCATCGGGATATTATGACAAGGTCATGTATATCCGATTATAGAGACTAGTTACCAGACATCCGACATGTGCTTCGGACGGGGCAGACACTTATCCAGCCCCAGCCCTAGCACGTGACTATCTGATACTGGGCCGATATACACGATACTTGGTATACTACGCTTGATATAGATCTTAAATATTCTTAGATGAATATGACCGGAGAATTGGTAGACTTCGTGCTTTGCTAGAAGCCGATCTTTCTCTCGTAAATCGTAGTAGTAACATAGAACAGTACTTGGTACGTACGTGATTCGGATACTCCGACGACCGTATTTACTGCCGACTTGTCAGGGGATCTCATGGGTCGCTTCCCGATAATCCACCGATGACGCACAACTCGCACTCTTGAATAATCTGGGATTATATAGCTGAGAGAGAAAATTAATCTGGGATTAATTACAGAGATATTTTGTCTGGGATAAAATATATAAAAGAGAGATAACGATTAATTTAGAATTAATCGGTAAATTAATATATTTGATATATTAAATAAAATTGGATTTCGACGCGGAATTAAAATTAGATTTTAATTCGGGCGAGCGAATTAATTCGTTAGCGATGTGAATAGTGATTTCACTAGGCGTAATCATTTAATTACGACACGACGGAAAATTCACTAATTGAGAATTAGCGAACCCGAGCCCGAGCGTGATTGCGAGCGCATTCGTATTTCGAATTCGAATGCGGCAATGCAAGTCGCATCAAGCGTCAAATCAATCAGTCGCATCAAGCGTCAAATCACTTGTCACTTTGAGTGATGTGACTTGACAACATGTCAATTTAATAAAGGTGATATGAATAAGATGGATTTGACTAGAATAGTGTAAAGCATTTTGGAGGGAAAAGCTTTAAGTTTTGGCTCCAAATTTCATTTGTTAAATTGGATTTAATTAAATGAAATTGATTATTTATTTTGGAAAATATATATCAAAAGTTTTACACATTTTTCATTAAGTCAAAAACACAATTCTCTCTCTCTCACTCTCTCATCTCTCTCACGCCAAAACAGTGGCTTTGCTCACTGGTTTTGAACTTCATTTGGCGTGAATATTAGGGAAGCATGAGTGGGTTTTTGTGGTGAAAATTCAAGTGCTAGAACACTTACGAGTCTTGCGAAGGTGGTAGGGAGGTTCGACCATGAGCCGGAATCCGTCGGACGAGGCTTGGAGCTCCGTTTCGTCACTCAAAATTCTGTTTTGGAGGCAGTGAACTGCTGGTTTTGGCGCCCTTGGCAGTGAGCATTTTGGGCTTCATTCGTCTTCAAATCGACTCAACCGATCGATGTGAGTATTCCGCTATCTCCGTTGGTGTGTTCACACATGTATTTCATTGCTTGTTGATCTTGGGACCTAGAATAAACCTAACAATGGCATCAGAGCTATAGGTTCAAGCATGAAAATGAAAAATGTAGGGCTTAAAATTGGGTATTTTGTATTTGAGCATGATTTTATAAATTGGATGTTTGAGCATGCTTAATATATGTTATATTGAAGATTGATTTGATCAATTTCAACAAAATGTGATTGGATCAATTTTGCCCAAATTTTTCATCTTGGCCGAATGTGATGATATTTGGAATCTTGGATTTTTTCATTTTAATTCATTGGATGAGTTATATAATGATGTAGGATGATGTTGATTTGAGATTGAATTGGATTTAATTTTGAATTGGTAAAAATCCCCAAATACTCACCTTGGCCGAATTGGATGATGCCCTTGAATGTCTTGGCATTTTGATTTTTGACATTGGATGTATGGAAATCATTTAGGATGTTGATTTAATGTCGATTGTGGGTTCGATTGGATTGAAACCAAATCGGACATAAAATCCCTCCTTTGGCCGAGAGCTTTAAAGCATGTAATGGGTTTGATTTTTTCATTTATGTGTTGGACATGTGATGATGATAATGAACATGATTAATTGGACCAATTTGATGTTTTAGAAATATTGATTTGGGTGATTAATCATGTAATGCACTTTAGGTAATTAAATTGCGAAATTGGATTTGTGTAATTTAATGAAATTGGCCTTTAAATTGGATTTGGGCTTATTAAGTTGTAATTGGGCTTATTGGGCTTGATTTTATCAAGATGGGTTTAGGCCAAATGGATTGGATCCAATTGGGCCCAAAACCACTACCATAAAGCCCAAATGCGACTAATGAACCTTTAAAGTTTAATTGGGCCTAATGGGCCTAAATTGATTTCTAGGCTTATGGGGTTACTCCTTGATTGGGCTTTGGTTGCCAAAGCCCACGCCTTAAAGAAATTAATTAAAGCCCATTAGACTTGAATTGAATTGACGTTGGACGTTAATCGGGCTTTGAGACCCGAAGCGATTAAATTTGGAATTTAAGTCGTTAAAGGTTTATTAAATAAAGTGTAATATTTAATTTGGAATTGAATAGTGAATTAGTATTAAATACATGTTAAATTGGATTTAATTATGTAGTTTAATTTAATTCAAGAATTCGTACTTTGAGTACTTATTCGCAAAACGAGTTTGACTCGACCAAAAATCAAATCGTTGTTTGAACATTGGATGATCACATAATTATCAGATTAATTAACTTGATTAGATTGATTGATAGCATGCTTATGTGTGAATACGTGGTTGTGATGAATGAATAATGTATATCGGATGGATATTAGTCGGGTGGGGCAATTTTGGAAATTGTTGTAATAAATTCGATTTATTAAATTGGACCTGCGTGTCCAGCCTTATCACCTTTATTCTCTTTGTATTCTCTTCTCACCTATTCCCCTCAATGTAAATGAGGTTTCTTTAGAAGTGTAGTGTAACGGGTAGAAGTAGTAGAAGTAATACAAGTGCTAGCTTGAGTGAGAAAGTGAGAGATTTGATCTAGGATCAATGTTAAGTATCCATCCGCATATCATTATTATTATTTTCATACTCGCTTTATTATGTATTTAGAATGCATGTTTAAGGGTGTATGATGATGAGACCTTAACAAAGATAATGAAATTGGTAGCCAATTTGCACGCGAAAAACCTCATCAAATATCATGCGTTTTTTCCTTCCATTGAGTGATTCTTACTCAAGATCCTAGATTGGCATGGGTTGTTGGCCAAAGTCAAGCCCTTGTCCGTCAAAGATGTGTTTGAATCACGAGGCTTTGTTCCATATTGGTGTCTTGTCCAAGTTGTGGTTTGTTGGCCAAAGTCAAGACCACTTCTTGTCCAACGACATTGATTACGAAGCTTCCATGGTCAATGGGTCCACGCTTGACTGGGATCACTAGGTTTGTTGTGCCAAAGCCAAGGCCTAGTTGATTCAGAGGAAAAAGGTTAGGGTATATATTAGATATATAGGCATATATAAGATATATGTTTCGGACTTGGATGTCCACCTACTGGATCTAGGAATTGGATTAGATCCAATTGATCTTAGAGATCTACCTAGTTAATTATCATACAATTTGTTGGCCAAAGTCAAGATTGTGTGATATTTAACGGGATCCTAGCCCACTAGGAAACACGGTTTCCCGAGTACTCGACAGAGGGTTAGAGGCTCGACGAAAATAGTGGGAGGCAAGAATTGAATTTGCAATATTCGTTCAATTACTCGCCATACGCGCTCAAACAAATATCACTCGTCATATATTAAATGTTAGTTGGACTAATATTTAAATTGTTGTTTTAATAAATCAGTTGGACTGTATTATAGTTGATTATATATAATTGGATATATTAATCAATATATTTGAATTAATTAATTTCAGTTTACAGTTGATTTTATAATTGGATTATAGTAATCAATGTAATTGAGGTTAATTAATTTGGATTATATTTGATTATATAGTTGGACTATTATAATCATTATAAAATATAGTACCACTAATAATTGATTAAATAGTTGGACTATTGAAATCAAGAAAGAATTGAAAAGTTGGATATTTAAAATATAATCTTGGATTAAATATTTTAAATGATTTAATTTTCAAATTGGGAATAAATAATAGGTTACTTTATTTGATAAAATAACTTATTATACCTTAAGCCCAAATTAAGCAAAATAAGTAGAGCATATAATATCTTTGGAAGATTTATGTGATGATGCTTTAGTGCTTAATTTAATATACTTGTCATAAATCTAATTTTAGATTTAAGAAGTATTAAAATTGCAATTTATAATTCTTGGAGAATTAATTGACTATTCTAGAGGAGATAAAGTCAAAGTTTGCAATTGGGCATGTAGCACGAGGTGCACATCGTTTCGATATTCTAAAAACCCAAGGCTTGGCCTAAGGTTCCTGAAATATTGAAAAGGATAATTGACATATCCCAAAGTGACTACCATTTGGATATGGCAGACACGAAGGAATTAAAGAAAGGGCAAGGCTCTGACTTTAAAAATGTTTGTCAAAGTTATGTTCATACTAGTATGAAATTGATTTTAAAACTTAGTATGGTACATAAAAAAGTATGATGTTCAAATTAGAATAGATAAAGAGATGAGAATAAAAATAGATGAGTAATAAATGTAGAAGGTGATGGACGAGAAGAGAGAACTGAGATTGCTCTGCGAATCGGAAACGGGACGAAGTCGCTGTTTCGACCGTAGATACCTAAGTTTAGGAACTACCCTTCGGGTGTGTACTTAAATTAGGAACTGTTATAATGTAACTAGTTTGACTAGAGACATTATCTCTATATCAGTGTTTAATCCATTGTGGATAACCTTTATATTCTAGAACACTAAGTGTTTCATTATATAAAGATGATACTGAGATAAACACATTAGATGTGAATAACAGAATTATATTTTGAATATAATTAAAATCTCAAAACATATAAAATGACAAATAAATAGCTCAAATTGATTTGATCAAGTAGAGACTTATTTGTGGCATTGTTGTCTGGGACACAATTAAACAAGACTCGTATATCCGCACTTTTGAAGAATGGGTACTAGGACTGATTTGACTATTCAAATAAAGTCTACGAATCTAGTTTGTTAGGTAAAGTACCTAAAACACTGTTTACTTGGTAATATTGTAAGTGCCACCGATCTGTTAGCCCTATTCATGGTGAAGTTAGTGGGCCCATATCTAGCTAGGCTAGATATGAACATGAATATTTCGTGACCTTAACGGATGTGGCATCACGTTATGGTTATGTGTTTCTTTTGAAGAACACAGATCGGAAACTATTAGGGTTTCGACACGAAGTAGATAAACAGATCGACTATAGTATTATGCCGTCACGGTAAGACCGTAATGGAAAATACTTAAGCAGTAAGTTTCAAATATACATGAAAGAGTACAGTATTCTTTCAGATGAGGACTCCTCCGAGACACGTCAGTTTGAATGTGTGTCCGAACTAAAAACTGAATTTTGTTGGACATGATAAGGTTTATCACGAGTCGCTCTGAGCTACCATTTCCTTCAACGGATATGTTAACAGTGCAAAACTTATTTAGAATAAGGTTCCATATAAATCTGTTTGACAGATATCATATAGGATATGAACAGGAAAGAAACAGGGTTTCTCATTCCTAATAATTGGGATATGCTGGGCATAACGTTTGGATGATACCAAACTAGAACCCAAATTGATAAGTGCCAATTATAGGTTATCCTAGGGAAAACCATAAGTATAGTACTTATATATCTCACATGAGAACAATGTGATTGTTGCTCGCCATGCGGTTTTCCTAAGAGGAATACCGATATGCAGTGGTAAGTGGGAGGACAGTAAAACTCGATGAAAATCGGGGTAATACTGTTCAAGGCACGAAGTCCGTAATGGAACATAAATAGTTCATCAAGGATGAAACTAAACCATTAATCTTCAAATACACAAGAACCGGTAGATCAGAGAGAGTCAGAAAACAACCTAGGTATGGGTTTCTGATCTCACCTCATGAAGATGTAAATCTTATGGAGGTATATCAACCGACTACTTATGAGGAAGTGATACAAGGTATCGACTCCCTATTATGGCAAAGTGCCATGAGTCCGAAAATGGATTCCATGTATAACAACTATGTTTGGATACTAGTTGTTGTACCGCAAGGCATTGTGCCTATTGGTACTGTAAATGTCTTCAAGGAAGACATACATGGATGGCAACATACCAACTTACAAAGCTAGGCTTTTGACGGAAATGTATCGTTATCAACATTGTGTTGATTACGGTTCAACCTTTTACCTGTTGCCATGGTAAATCCATTTTGATGATGCTTGTTGATACTGCATATTTCATTTATGAAATGTGTCAGTTAAAGATCAACATCGCTTTCCTGAAAAAGAAACCTTTTGGAGAATGTTTACAACATCCTGACGATTTTGTATAACCGACAAACAAGGTTTGCGGGTTATTCGATCCATGTTTGGATTGGAGCAAGCATAAGGTTCTTGGAACTGTCGTTTTGAAATAATCATAATGGTTTATGATTTGACTCAAAACGAAAAATTCTTGTGTATATAAGGAGGTTAGTGGGAGCGCACTGACAATGAAATTCCCATAAAGCAATTGGTGAAAGCTTGGCTTTCATAGAAATTCTCCGTAGAATTCTGGGGAGTAACAACCTTTATTCAAGGAATAAAGATCTACTGGGATAGATTTGGAGTTGTTAACACTCTCTGGGAAATTGTACATTTAAAATGTACTTGATATGGTGTCTCATACGCTTTGAGCATATGGAGTCACAATCAGGACAATCCAAGTGATAGTCACTGGATTGAAGTTAAGGACATCTATTAGTATCTCAGAGAACTAAAGATGTTGTCTTAAACTATGGAGAATGAGAACTTGAAGTGATTGGGATCACTGCTGCAAGTTTCCAAACAGTTAAATACTGCGGTACTATAAAGTTTGAATAACGGGACAGTGAGCTGGAAATCTTCCGAGCAAGATACTGTTGCCGAATAAACAACAAATGCGGATTATTGCTGCGGCTGAGGCAGCAATAGAAGCCATTTGGGTCGAAAATAAATCTAATTAGATTAGATATAGTTCTGTTAGCAGCTGAGCTAGGCGTCAGCACAAGGCTAAAGAATTAAAGGTCTCATCGACGATCCAGATATATACTTCTATATTCATCTGATTCGTTCGGATCATACATCGTGGCGATGTGATGATCGTATAAATCGCGTCAGACGATAATCATGCAAATCCGCTGACGAAAACCTTTTCTCAGCAATTTGAGCGAACCGTACATAGTTCGGGTGTACGACACTTGAGTGACTGGCTATGTGCCAAGTGGGAGATTGTTGGATAATATGACCCATAGCGTCACTATTTGTACATATCATAGTGTTGTTGTACAAATTAACTATGTGACAAGGAAATTGCACTCTCATCATTTGTGATTAGATCACCTTAGATATATAAATGAAGAGAGGTTCATATGATTAGTTCCTGGATTGAGAATGATATGAGACAGTATCAGTCCACGAATGATTAATCATTAAATATCCCTAGTCGTAGTATTATCGAGACTGGACATCGATAATGCGGAATAGGCTAGTATTGCACTTGTGCGCGTTGTGAGGGCACAACAGCATAGTTCTCATATATTTGGGTATTGGATACTCATGCAAGTGCGATAGGAGGTTGTGTTTCACCGATGGTACGGGAAACAGCTTCGCTCTGGATAGACCCCTCAGAATCCCATTGGTATTATGACTATGTGTCTATGGGAGTCCGACATCAGGGTAGGTGTATTTGGTCTTAACCTGAGACTTACACCGCTAATGCTTACGAAAATCAATATACTTTAGTTGAGGTCGTCTAGGACTCTAACCGTTCTGTGTACGCCAATGCTGGGTATATTGAGAATCATAGAGTATGGGTGTGATGTCAAGACGGAAGTATCACTCCAGTCATAGTGGAGATGATGTCACGCAGGATATGGTATTAGTGCTCTTAAGTGCTGGCCGGCCATCGGGATATTATGACAAGGTCATGTTTATCCGATTATAGAGACTAGTTACCAGACATCTGACATGTGCTTCGGAAGGGGCAGACACTTATCCAGCCCCAGCCCTAGCACGTGACTATCCGATACTGGGCCGATATACACGATACTTGGTATACTACGCTTGATATAGATCTTAAATATTCTTAGATGAATATAACCAGAGAATTCGGTAGACTTCGTGCTTTGCTAGAAGCCGATCTTGTCTCGTAAATCGGTAGAACGTAGTACTTGGTACGTACGTGATTCGGATACTCCGACGACCGTATTTACTGCCGACTTGTCAGGGGATCTCATGGGTCGCTTCCCGATAATCCACCGATGACGCACAACTCGCACTCCTGAATAATCTGGGATTATATAGCTGAGAGAGAAAATTAATCTGGGATTATTAATACAGAGATATTTTGTCTGGGATAAAATACTATAAAGAGAGATAACGATTAATTTAGAATTAATCGGTAAATAATATATTTGATATATTAAATAAAATTGGATTTCGACGCGGAATTAAAATTAGATTTTAATTCGGGCGAGCGAATTAATTCGTTAGCAACGTGAATAGTGATTTCGCTAGGCGTAATCATTTAATTACGACGCGACGGAAAATTCACTAATGAGAATTAGCGAACCCGAGCCCGAGCGTGATTGCGAGCGCATTCGTATTTCGAATTTGAATGCGGCAACGCAAGTCGCATCAAGCGTCAAATCAATCAGTCGCATCAAGCGTCAAATCACTTGTCACTTTGAGTGATGTGACTTGACAACATGTCACTTTAATAAAGGTGATATGAATAGTGATGGATTGACTAGAATAATGTAAAGCATTTTGGAGGGAAAAGCTTTAAGTTTTGGCTCCAAATTTCATTTGTTAAATTGGATTAATTAAATGAAATTGATTATTTATTTTGGAAAATATATAATCAAAAGTTTTACACATTTTTCATTAAGTCAAAAACACAATTCTCTCGCTCACTCTCTCATCTCTCACGCCAAAACAGTGGCTTTGCTCACTAGTTTTGAACTTCATTTGGGCGTGAATTAGGGAAGCATGAGTGGGTTTTCATGGTGAAAATTCAAGTGCTAGCACACTTACGAGTCTTGCGAAGGTGGTAGGGAGGTTCGACCATGAGCCGGGATCCGTCGGACGAGGCTTGGAGCTCCGTTTCGTCACTCAAAATTCTGTTTTGGAGGCAGTGAACTGCTGGTTTTGGCGCCCTTGGCAGTGAGCATTTTGGGCTTCATTCGTCTTCAAATTGACTCAACCGATCGATGTGAGTATTCCGTTATCTCCGTTGGTGTGTTCACACATGTATTTCATTGCTTGTTTGATCTTGGGACCTAGATATAAACCTAACATGTTGCCCTTGGTGTTTTGATGTTTTGAACATGCTAAGTTCATCTTAGAAATGATTTAGAATCATTCAAAATTGATTAGATCAATTTCGGACTAAAATGGACAAAATACAAAGTGTAAGGGCAATTCGGTAAATTCACTTAAATATGATTTATTGAATTTTATTTCATAATTTGATTATTGGATAATTAAGTAAATTGTTTATTTAATTAATCCGAGAAAAAGTTTTGAAATCAGAAAATTTGATTTTCCACCGCTTCGCGCATTACCGGATTTAGCCCCTAAAAACCCCTACATGTTTGTCATGTCATAAGTTTGAGATTCATTTATATTCAAAATATAAATACTGTTATTCACATCTAATGTGTTTATCTCAGTATCATCTTTATAAAATGAAACACTTTAGTGTTTTTGAATATAAAGGTATACCCGCAACGAGTTAAACCCTGATATAGAGATAATGTTTCTAGTCAAACTAGTTACATTGTAACAGTTTCCTAATTTAAGTACCTACCTGAAGGGTAGTTCCTAAACTTAGGTTTCTACGGTTAAAACAGCGACTCTCGTCCCGTTTCTGATTCGCAGATCAATCTCATCTGAAGTCAGTATCCTGCTTGTCAGCAGATTCTGCACATCAGTACATATTTATGTACCACACTCAGTATCTAAAATCCAATTTTAATACTAGTAGTGAATATGTTTATGACAAACATATTTGAAGCCGGAGCCTTGCACCGTCTTCAATTCCTTCATGTCTGCCTTCTCCATACGGCAGTCACGTATCAGTGACCCCGTTTGCCACAGTTTAGGCAGACATTTTGGGATATGTCCTATGTCTTCCCAGAAGATTATAATGATTTTTCCTTTGCCTTTTTCCACACCACAGAAGCCTTTGGCCAAGCTTTGGCCAACTGAGATGTCGAAGTAAGATGCGCCTTGCGCTTCTTGCCCTATTGCAATTTAGTACTTCTAAGATCTAAGGATAGATCTATGAAGATCCTTCAATTTCAATATCATATTATAAGGATCTAATCCTTAGTTCTGACTAAGAAATTAAGGAGTCTATTTGGCAAGCATAAGGATTAAGCACTTAAGTTGTCATCACATAAATCTTCCAAAGATCATGCTACTATTTGCTTAAAACTCCGGGCTTAGGTTTGAGACGTCATTCTATCAAATAAAGTAACTTCTCGGTCTCCAGGACTATCCTGAGATTTTATTCCCAATTTGAAAATTAAATTCGTTTAAAGACATTTTCACCCAGGATTATGTTTTAAACACTAATCTTTCAATTATCTTGATTCTAATAGTCCAACTATTTAATCAACGATTTTAGGTACTATTGATTATAATGATTACTATAGTCTAACTATATAATCAACTATAATTTAATAGGTTTAAATTCAATTATATTGATTACTATAATCCAATTATAAAATCAACTATTAATTGAAGTAGTTTGAATACAGTCCAACTGTTCATTTAAAACAACGATTAAATATTAGTCCAACTAATATATTAATTATTTGACGAAAAATTTGTAATGAGCGCGTATGGCAAGTAACTAAACGAATATTGCAAATTTAATACTTGTCTCCCACTATTTTTCAGCGAGCCTCTAACCCTCTGTGGAGTACTCGGGAAACATTGTTTCCTATTGGGCTAGGATCCCGTTAAATAACACACAATCTTGACTTTGGCCAACAAATTGTATGATAATTAACTAGGTAGATCTCTAAGATCAATTGGATCCCATCCAATTCCTAGATCCAGTAGGTGGACATCGAAGTCCGAACATATATCTTATATATGCCAATATATCCAATATATTCCCTAACCTTTTTCCTCTGAATCAATTAAGCCTTGGCTTTGGCACAATAAACTTAATGATCCGAGTTAAGCGGAACCCATTGACTTTGGAAAGCTTCGTAATCAATGTCGATGGACAAGAAGTGATCTTGACTTTGGCCAAAAAATCACAACTTGGACAAGACACCGATATGGAACAAAGCCTTCATGATTCAAACACATCCGCGACGGACAAAGGTCTTGACTTTGGCCAACAAACCAGTGCCAATCTTGGATCTTAAGTAAGATCACTCAATGGAAGGAAAAATGCTTAATATGTGTTGAGGGTGTTTTTCGCCTAAATTGGCGACCAATTAATTATCTTTGTTAAGGTCTCATCATCATACACCCTTAAACATGCATTCTAAACACATAATAAGGCGCGTAAGTAAATATAATAATGATGTGCGGATGGATACTTAACACATTGTTCCTAGAAAAAATCTCTCTCTTTCCTCTCTCTCGCTAGCACAAGTATTACTTCTACCTGATTACATAACACTTCTAAAGAAACCTCATTTGCATTGAGGGGAATATGTGAGAAGAGAAATACAAAGAGTCAATAGGTAATAGGCTGGACACGCAGGTTCAATTAATAAATTCTAAATTTATTACAACAATTTCCAAAATTGCCCTCACCCATCTAATATCCATCTGATATACATTATTCATACATCGCATCCATGTATTCACACAAGCATGTTATCAATCAATCTAATCCAATTAATTAATCTGAAAATTAATGACCATCCAATGTTCAAACAACGATTTGATTTTGCGCGAGTCCGACTCGTTTTGCGAATAAGTACTCAAAGTACGAATTCACGAATTATATTAAACTACAACATTAAATCCAATTTAATTTGTATTTAATACTAGTTCTATATTTAATTTCAAATTAAATAATTACACTTTTTAATGTGCCTTTACGACTTAGATTCCAAATCTAATCATTACGGGTCTCAAACCTCGATTAACATCCAATGTTAATTTAATTAAAGTCCAATGGGCTTTTAATTAATTCTTAAGGCATGGACTTTTGGTCAATATGGGTCAAACCCAAATACCAAAGCCCATTTAAGGAATCACCCTTATTTCCCAAGAAACCAATTTAGGCCCATTATGCCCAATTAAAATTAAAGGTCCATTAAGTCATAATTTTGGACTTGGATATGGTTTTGGGCCCAATTGGATCCAACCAATTAGCCTAAACCAAACTTGGCCCAACCAAGCCCATTAAGACCAATTACAACTTTACAAGCCCAATTCCAAATTTGGCCCAATTAATTAAATTACCAAAATTCCAAATTTCATAATTTAATTAACCTAAAGTGTATGCCATAATTAATTAACCACATTAACATTTCCAAAACACTAATTTACTCAATTAATTATGCTCATTATCATCAACATATGTCCAATACATTTGAATCAAAAAATCATATCAATTTACATGCTTATAGTCACGGCAATGGTAGGGATTTCTTTGTCCGATTCGGTTTTAATCCAATTAAATCCTAAATCAACATTACCCAAATGATTTCAACTCATCCAATTATCAAAAACACAAAAATCACCATGACATTTTAGGGCATCAAGATTCGGCCAAGCCTAAATTTTGGGGAAAAATTGATCCAATCTATTTTTCAAAAAATTGATCACAAACAACTCCAAGTCATCCATTTACAAAGCATGCTCAAACAAGTAATTTCACTCAAACATGCTCAAATCCAATTTACCCAAATTTTACCCTAATTTCAATTTCATGCTCAAAATGGCTCAAGATACCATTGTTGGGTTTTTACTATAGTCCCGGGATCAATTCAAGCAATGAAAATCATGTGCGAATACAACAAAGAAGCATGGCGGAATCATACTTACATTGAACGGCTTTTGCGATGCGAGGAACAACAAAAATCTTCAAGCTTTAAATCCAAGAAGCTCTCGGTTTTGCTCCTCCATTTGGGCTCCATTTTCGGTCCTTCAAGCTCCAATCTTGGTGTGCATTCCATGCCCACGGGTGGGTTTCCCTATCACCTTGTATTGATTCTTTAGAGTGCTAGCTCTTGGTAATTTTTGCCACAAAAATCACCTATTTCCTTCCTTGACATTTGGCCATTGAAGAAATATTGGGAGAGAAGCTCAAAGCTTGTGTTGGGCGTGAATGAGGAAGAGAAGTGTGGAGTGTTTTACTTGAATTTTGTTTTAAGTATTTGATTTCAAAAATCAAATAAAGCTTTACCAAATATTTGGTAATAAACCAATCAAGACTTCAACTTTGAGTGTCCAACACTCAACCATCGTTCCATCACCTAAAACCATCACCAAAGGTAAAAGGTTGACAAGTGATGTGACATGATGTGACTTGTAAGCCCCACTTGATTCAAAATGCGAGTGGGCCCGCAAACACTCCCGAGCTCGGGTTCGTTAATTCCGAATTAATGAATTTTCCATTGCGACGTAATTAAATCAAATTTAATTAAATAATCATGCCTAGTAAAATTACTATTCACATCGCTAGCGAATTAATTCTAAATTAACTCGTTCGCCCGAATTAAAATCTAATTTTAATTCCGCGTCGAAATCCAATTTCGTATAATATATCGAATATATTATTTCATCGATTAATTCCAATTAATCGTTCTCTCTCTTAAATAATATTTTATCCCAGATAAAATATCTCCGCAATTAATCCCAGATTAGTTTTCTCTCTCTAATAATTAATCACAAATTAATAAAGTACGAGTCATACGTCATCGGTGAATCTTCGGGAAGCGACCCATGAGATCCCTGGATATGTTGGCAGGAAATCCGGTCGTCGGACTATCCGAACACGTACGTACCTAGTACTACGTTTTTACCGATTTACAAGACATGGTTGGCTTCTAGCAAAGCACCGTGCCTACCCAATTCTCCAGGAATATTCTTATAGGAATATGTGATCTATATCAGGCGTAGTATACGTAGTATTGCGTATTACGATCCATCATCGGATGTCACGTGCAAGGCCTGGGCTGGAATTGTGTCTGCCCCGTACGAAGCACATATCGGATCTCTGGTAACTAGTCTCTATAATCGGATAATCATGACCTAGTCATACTATCCCGATGACTGCAGTACATAAGAGCACCAGTTCCGTATCCTATGTGATCATCATCTCCACTATAACTGGAGTGATACTTCCATCTCGACATCACACCCAATACACTACGATTCTCAATATACCCAGAAGAGGCGTACACAAAACCTGTTAAAGCCCTGTACGACCAAAACCAAAGTATATTGATTGTCGCAAGTACTAGCGTTGCAAGTCTCAGGTTAAGACCAAATACACTACCCTGATTCGGACTTCCATAGACACATAGTCATACTACCAATAAAATTCCGAGGTGTCTATCCAGAGCGAAGCTGTTCCCATACCATCGGTAAACACGACCTCCTATTACATTTGCATAAGTATCGAATACCCAAATATATGAGAAGTATGTCCTTATGCTCCCACAACATGCACAAGTATAATACTAGTCTTTTACGCATTATCGATGTCCAATCTCGATAATACTCTGACTAGGGATATTTAATGATTAAACCTTCGTGGATTGATACTCTCTCATATCATCTCAATCCGGAACTAATTATATGGACCTTTCATCATTTATACATATTGGTAATCTAATTACAAATGATAAAATGGCAATTTCTTTGTCACATAGTTAATTTGTACAACAACACCATGATCTGTACAAATAGTGATGCTATGGGTCATAATTGTCCAACACTGGATGGTACTATCTCTCACATCATATCTGAAACATTTCTCATTCTTTTCATCATTCGGGAATTCCATGGCTTTGAAAATATTGAATTTTACTTCTTGGTCCTGTACTCTCATGGTTAGTTCACATTTTTGTACATCAATAATGGTTCAACCAGTAGCCAACAATGGTCTCCCGAGGATGATGGGCACATCTTCGTCTTCCTCCATGTCAAGGATAATAAAGTCTGCTGGGATAATGAGTTTGTCGACTTTGACCAGAACATCTTCAACTAAACCTCTCAGAAATGTGAACGATCTATCAGCAAGTTGCAGAGAGACTGAGGTGGGCACTGCTTCTCTAATTTACAGTTTCCTGTAAATGGAAAAATGCATCAAGTTAACACTAGCACCTAAATCACATAGAGCCATACCAAAGTTATGCTCTTCTATGATGCAAGGGATGGTGAAACTGCCAGGATCTTTCAACTTTGGGGGAAGCTTCCTCTGAATAATGGCGCTGCATTCTTCTGTCAATGTTATTGTCTCATAGTCTCCCAATCTTCGCTTTCGTGAAAGAATGTCTTTCATGAATTTGACATAGCTGGGCATTTGTTCCAATGCTTCTGCAAATGGAATGTTGATATACAGCTTTTTGAAGATCTCTAGGAATCGAGCAAATTGTTTATCCAGTTTGTTTTTCTGGAGACGCTGTGGAAAAGGTGGAGGTGGAGTGAATCTTTCTCGATCATTTTCTTTTGCCTCTTTTTCCTCCATATGTAGTTTAACTTCGCTGATTTCTTTTGGAACTTCCTCAGTGGATGCCTTGATTCCAACATTTTTGTTGATTTCAGTACCGTTTTTCAAAGTGATGGCATGACATTGTTATTTCCCCATGTTTCTTGGATTTGGTTCTGTGTTGCTAGGAATGTTTCCTTGCGGTCTTTAACTCTGAGCATTGGCCAGTTGTCCCATTTGATTCTCCAGTGCCTTCAAAGATGCTGTTTGGCATTGAATTAATGCTGTTTGGGATTGAAATATAGCATCATATGATGCTGCTCAAGAGTCGTATTTTGCTTCTAGCTTTTTCAAGTGAGCCAACACTTCTGTTATTCTTGGTTCTTTTTCATACTCCTGGCCTTTGTTTTTCTGTTGGAATCCTGGTGATGGATTGTTCATTTGCCCTGAATTATTGCTCCATGCCAAATTAGGATGATTCCTCCACCATGGGTTGTAGGTGTTGAAATATGGATTGTTCCCCTGTTTGTTGAAATTATTGACATAATTAACTGTCTCATCATGTTGGTTTGTCTCTGGTGCTCCTCCATATGGTGAACTTATGGCTCCGGCGATGTTTACAACTTGCGTGCTAAGTGTTTCCATGAATTTTCACATCTGTTCCAGCTTGGCATTCATTGATGTGTTGGGTCTAACTTCGTGGATTCCTGTGATTTGTTGAATCATGCTCATTTCTGTTGGCCACAAGGAATTATTGTTGGTCATTTCTTCAATTAAGTCATAGGACTGATCTTCTCCTTTTGCCATTAATGCTCCTCCAGCAGCAGCATCAATTGTGGTTCTCACTAATCCATTAAGTCTATTATAGAAGGTTTGGACTTGTAGTCACTTTGCAATCTCATGGTGAGGACATTTTATGAGAAAATCCTTGTATCTTTCCCAAGCTTCGCAGAGGGATTCTGAGTAATGTTGCACAAAGGATGTAATATGATTCCTCAGCTTTGCAGTTCTGGCTGGGGGAATGTTTTGCAAGGAATTTGGTGGCTAGAGTGTTCCAAGTTATGATGGAACCTGCTGGTAGTGAATGTAGCCAAGCCTTAGCTCTGTCTTTCAAAGAATATGGGAAAACACGCAGTTTCATTGCTTTTTCAGCCGCTCGGTTGTAGTTGAATGTGCCGTAAACTTCCAGGAAGTTGCTAATGTGGGCATTAGGATCTTCAGTTATATTCCCCATAAACTGGACTGACTGCTGTATCATTTAGATGCATGTTTTGATGTCACATGCATTTTTTGGTAAATGAGGAATTACAATACATGAAATGAAGCCATCAACCACCGGAATAGTTCTGTCTCGAATGAGAATTGGTGGTACAACCTCCAAGGGTTCATGTTCCATATTGATCAGTGCTTCTTGACCTTCACGCCTTTCCCTTCTCAACTGTCTGATGGTTCTTTCAATTTCTGGGTCAAGCGGACGGATTTCAAAGTTTCTGGTTCTTCTCATGTAGTGTCTGAGAACCTGAAACACAAGAAAACAAAAATAATAAGTAAAAACAAATTAGACACAAGTAAAGGTATCTAACCCCAAAATTAATAGTAAAAGATAAATAAGTCCCCGATAACGATGCCAAAAACTTGATCGGTGGTAAACACACACGTTATACAAGCGCATGTATCGCTCAAGTAGTATAAAATGTATCGATCCCACGAGGACTTAATACCTTAGCTATTAATTTATTGAAGATAAATGTCTACGAGTATCTAATTGATTGATTTTTGGTTTAATGGTGATTTTTATCTAAAACAAGTAAATAAAACAATGTGAAAGTAAATTAAAGGAAAAATCAATATTATAAAACTATCTAGGGTTGTGAATCCTTCCAATATCTTTTAAAGATGAAGTGATTATCTCATGTTTGTGCAATATATCGGTTTATTAACCTGGAACATGAAATTATGCAAAAGCCTATTCCGATGGTCAGATGCAAACACCCAAAGTAACCCAATTAACTATATTCCTATGTTAATTAAGAAACTCCGAATTCATTAAGTTTAAGTTCCAATTATGGCTACCCTCCCCCGACAGGTATATTCCTAACCTGTAACGAAATCTACCTAAGAGACATTTACCCCAAGGTGAGATCGTGAGCTATTGAGTCTAAGGCTAAACCTAAAATCTCTTTTCCAAGTTCATTTTAAGTTTACCAAATCAATTTTATTAATGGCCAGTTAACAAGAAGCATTAATACTAAGACTCAATAAATAAACCAATATATTACCCAATGCATAAAATAACCAATTTATAAACCGGTGATATTGGAATTCATCACACCCCTAGATTATGTATTTAGCTACGACACATAACTAAGATTACTAAAAACTTAATTAAACAAAACATCATAAAAAATAACTTGAAAATAAATAAAAGTAAAATTACAATAATGAAAGAAAATACTGGGGTTAAATGATCCACTTTTAATATTTCAAAATTAGAAATCTCCCTTATTGTCAATGTTTACCGATTAATTAATTATATTTAACCATACCATAAAGGTGGAAATTCCATTTGTCTCAATTAAGTCCAACCGACCATATAGGCGGTAACAAAGTTATTACCTAAACCGACCATATAGGCGGAAACTACCTTTGGAATGTAAAACCGACCATATAGGCGGTAAATAAGGTTGCACCTAAACCGGCCATATAGGCGGTAACTAATTAGTCCAAATTTTAATTAAAATAAGAGAGATTAATGTAATTTATTATATTAAAAGTATTACCATGTCACCCCAGCAGAATGAGATTACCTGCTCATGCTGTAAATGAAAACACACAAAATTTTATTAATTAAATAAATAGAAAATACAAGAAAATTTAAATAAATATACAAAACAATTTCCTTTAGGTTTTCATGGAGAAATTCCTCCAAAGAAATCATGAAAAATTTACAAAGTTTAGCTTGGTATTTATAGGCAAATCTAAAGGCTTCCACCAATTTCTCCACTAAACATTGCACCAAACATGGCACCAAATCCTCCACCAAACATGCAAGCATGTTTGGTGGAAGTTTGACAATTTCAATTTCAATTTTTTATTTTATTTTATTTTTTTGTTTTGAAAATGACTTTAATAATTACACATAACACACTTCCGGATATTTTATCAATTTCGGTCATGAAAACTTCCGAAATCGAAATTATTATGAACGTCAAAGTTATAAATCATTGAGTCTTCTTTAATCTAGAACTTGAATCACCTCAATCCGATATCGGAGTAGAACGTTATGACCAAAATACGAAAATTACGCAAAGTTGAAATTTCTGAAATTGTACTTCGTTAGAACGTCATTTCAAGTTTCCAACCTCCAAAATCCAAATGTAAAGTCCAGTTTTTGCCTTTATTTGTTCCAAATTTTTTCCTGATTGATTCCATTGAGTCCCGATTTTATTTTATCTACAAAATAAACTAAACACATCAAAACGTTCATAAAACTCGAGAAACTATACAAAATATTAAGTAAAATGGGCGGTAAATATTGATATATTTTCCAATCATCAATCTCTTTGAGTTGGAGGCACCATAGACACGGGGATGGGGTCAGGGATGGTTTTAACTTTTTCTTGGATAGGGCCAAATACCTCTTCATGGGACATCTCCACATTGGCCACTTTCAAAACCTTGTGAAACATCCCCAAGTCCAAGTCGAGTTGCACAATTTTGATTCGTCCTATAGACTCCTCCAACCCATCAATTTTGACCCTCATTTTGGTGGCCTCTAAGCGGTCAAGGAGCTCAACCTGTAGACTCCTCATTTATTCTTGGGACTTGGCCAGTTCATCCCGAGACTTGTCCAGCTCATTCAAAACCTTTTCTAATTCATCTCTTTTCTTCTGGAGCTTGCTCTCGGCTATGACGGCCCTGACTTACTGCAACCTATAGTCATTTTCCTTTAAGACAGCTTCGGCTCAGACATAATCCATATCTTTCTTACTAATCTCTAAAGTTCGGTGAAGAGAAGCGGCCTTGGCCCGAGCCTCATCCATCTCATTCGTCAAGACCCTAGTAAGTTTTTGGAAGCTATAAAATCTTAAATGGATTCTATACATGACAATCAAGTCCGAGACTTGGTTGAACTTTCTGATTGTAAATGGGTTTATAAAATGAAGCGAGGGGCCGATGGAAAGGTGAAAACCTTTAAGGCCCGACTGGTAGTGAAAGGTTACATTCAACGTCATGGGATTGACTATGAGGAAACTTTTTCACAGTAGTCATGCTAAAATCCATTAGGATTCTTTTTGCAATTGTTACATATCATGACTATGGGATATGGTAGATGGATGTGAAAATCGTGTTCCTAAATGTTTTCCTCGATGAGGATATCTATATGGAACAACTAGAAGATTTCGTATCCGGTGAGACTTCAAACTTAGTTTATATGCTCAAGAGTCTATTTATGGACTTAAACAGACATCCCAAAGCTAGAATCGTCATTTTGATGAGATAATTAGATTATCTAGATTCATCAAGAACGAGGAAGAATCGTGTGTTTAAAAGAAAGTTAGTGGGAGTACGATATTATTCCTTGTATTGTATGTAGACGATATCATTATCACTTGGAATGTTTATAGGCTGGGAGTGTTGAAGTTGGTGCTTGGTGCGTCATTCCGAATAATGTATTGTACATTATATTTTATTATTTATTAATAAAATAATTATATTTTCATTTCAATCTTATTAATGGTAATATCATTATGCATATTAGTTTGATATATAAATATGCTTAGAATAGTCATGTAGTAATACTGTATGCTGGGTGATCCGACATTGGGATAATATTACTATTATAAACTATTCTTAAAGTAAATATTCATATTCGTTGGTTTTGGATTACTGTCGAATTCCTATAACCTTGAAGACTAGCACATTCGTATATTGGAATTATAGTTCTAATGGTTTAACCTGATGTACTATGAGCAAGGGAAGCTCGTAAAGATACGTGGGTATTTATTGGAGTGAATACTGAATGACTCACACGTGATTCCTAATAGTTGGAAGTACACACCATCGTCAATATGAATCTCCTCGAGTCGAGTAACATATGTGATAATTTGATTATAGGATAACATTGAATTTGTGTGTGATCCTCCACACTTTGATGCCATATATGTTGGAGACATTTTATGGTTTGACCGCTAGATGTTCGTTAGGTATAAACCGATACAATCGTTAATCAAAAGCGGATTAAGAGGATTCATCGGGCCGTATGTGTACCATAAGTGGTTTAAGTATCCATGTGAGTAAGACACGATTTTTAAAAATTTGGCCAAAGCTGATCACCTAGGGTGGATCACATATATAAGAAATAATATTATGATTAGTTTTAAAGAATTTTGGACATATCGACAACATGAGATGTGCGCCTCGGAAACTTGACGGTGTAATCTTTGTTTCCTAAGAACAACTCGGATAGCCTACGACGAAGGTACTGTTAAATATATGTGATGACCTCGACTTGTATAGTTCAGAAAGGTCGTTTGTGTTCTTTGAGAATTCGGAGGTGGCCGAATTGCATACATATAAGTCAGGCTTATATGACAAACGTGTCTAGACTTAGAGAGTCTCACAATATGAAGTGTACTCGTTGAGCACTTGAGTAGCCGATAATATTTGATAATAAATAATCTTTGATATTATAATTATAAATTAAAATAATTAAGTGTTATTGGATAACATTAATTATTTAATTTGACCCAATTGGATTATTTGGATTAATCCAAAATCACACAAGAGATTTGTTGTAATTTCATAAATATCTCTACCATTGGAGGATATTTTGGTAATTACAAAATATATAATAATAGTGTATTTGTCTTGATTAAATTGGATTAAATCGAAGTGGTAGACAATGAACTAATCAATTGATTAACTTTGTCTTGATTTAATTGGTTTAAATCAAAGTGGTAGACAAATGTGATTAGTCACAGCTAATTATATATATTTGGACAAATTGGA
The DNA here is from genome assembly GCA_019454045.1 of Zanthoxylum bungeanum. Taxonomy (NCBI): domain Eukaryota; kingdom Viridiplantae; phylum Streptophyta; class Magnoliopsida; order Sapindales; family Rutaceae; genus Zanthoxylum; species Zanthoxylum bungeanum. The sequence continues at coordinate 53,774 of SKCR01028397.1, forward strand.
TTAAGCCCACCTAAAAGTTGATTAGAACTTTTATTAATTAAAAATATTAAAGGCAAGCTTGAGCAAATTTTTAATAAAGTTTAAGAAAGTTAAGCTTGATAAAGCTAAAGTAAGCAAGAATTAGAGATATTAGTTTAAGTAAAAGATGTTTTTAGAGAAGTTTTGGAAGTTCTCTACAATATTTCAACAAGGAGAAGAAGATTGGATATTGAAATCAAGCTTGTTAGGTAAGTTTGATCTTCTCTAAAACTTTATTTTCATTAATGAGTTGTTATCATTAATGAAACATATAGTGATGGATTATGTATTGGATACATAATGACATAGCCTGATATTGAAATTAGGCTAATGAATTGTGTATGGATGCTTTGGAAGCATAAACACAATAAGCTTGTAATTAGGTTAAAAATGTTCATGTTGGACATGAACATAAAATTAGAGTTTGAAACTCTAGATAAAAGCTTGGAGCTATGACTACCATTCTAGAATTACTTGATCACCTTTATGTGACCTAGAGTTATTCAAGGGTTACTTTTTTGTGGGATTCTTGTTTGGTTTGTATTTTAGATTCAAAATTTACTCATGAACGTATTTTAAATAAATTTATGTTTTTGTAAAAAAAATTTGATATTTTGAAAAATATGATTTTGTTCTATAACATGTGTTGATATTGGTTTTGATGTTAAAATTAAATTTTGGGTGTTTAGAATTATTTTGAAAAGATTAAAAATGAATTGCGCTTAAAAACACTAAGAATGAGCTCTCATTTCATCTCCCTGAAATGAGAGTCGATGCTTTCAGAAGGAAGTTAAAAAAAATAGCAGAGCGCTACAGTGGCGTTAGTGCTCGTACACTGTAGTGCATACAGTGAGGGCTCACTGGATCGAGCACAGTGCGAGCATTTGTTTATGTCCGTTTTTGAGTTTCCGGACTTCGATTCAGCCCCAATATTTTCCTATACACTTTTTATGGAATATTGTATTCCATTAAATTATTTAAAAATACACTCATGCTTGATATCCATAGGTTAGACCCACTTCTGCTGTGTGAGATATTGATCCGACCCTAGGGGTTCCACAATTGCCCTAAAAGAATGGTACCAGAGCAGGTCTTAACCACACAACAAATGTATTTGAATCTATGTCTCTTTAATTTTAATTTAAATATGCATAAGTCATATTGGATATGCATTGCATGTTTAAATTAAAATTTTTATTTTACCCCAAGTATGTTAATGACTTGATTTTCATAAATCTCCCATAATTAGGTGATTACTTTTTAGTAATAATACTAATAATGTTGGAGCATTATTGGATGGTCCGTCTTGTCAATACAGAGATGAATGATTTCTTACTACTTATGCTCAATACTGTTATTATTATCATGGTATAAATCGTCGAACTTAGGTCGCTCTGGTAAAACATTAGATGATGATTTGACGTAGTCATCCAATACCGTCATTATTGTGAGGGTGTACTTACGAAGCTCATTAGTGCACATTGATAAATATACACCTAGAACACGTCTAAATCTAATACGGTCATTATTGTGAGGATAAGAAACGGTTCGGGACCAAACTTAGGAGTCACATGGATGTGATTGACCTTTGAGGTCAACCTAATGAGTTTATGAAGGCCAAGACCGTCATTATCGTGAGGTTGGAGTAAATATCATGGGATCCACTTCCCGCTATGAATTTTTTATTGTCGAATTTATATTTTTCCGTTAATGGAGATTATAGAATTATGTAAAATAGTGGAAGGACACTAATAGATTTAAAATCCATAATCGTATTAGTATTTTTATATTAAAATGAAAATATTTTGGTAGTGTTTAATTATTGTCTTATAGAAGGTAGCCGCAAATCCATTAGCACGACTTTGGATTCCAAAAACTATAAGAAGCCTAGAACTACTTAGAGTAAGAGATGAACAATCGTCTTATCTTGGAGTCAAAACAATTGAGTTATGTTAGGTTTAATCCAATGTCTATCAAAATTATTCTTGATTTGCTAAGACAGTATATAGATGTACCAAATGCTTGGAGCATTATGAGAACACTTAAGGAGTTGTTCGAAGCAAATCAAGAAATTGAGATATATATGAGGTCTAATGAATTGTTCCATGCTACGCTCAAGGATGAATGAGTGGTTAGTATTCATGTTTTGAACATGATTGACCAGATCCGATATTTGAAACGATGAGACATTATGATAGATGAAAGGCTAGGCTGAAATTTTATTTTGTCTTATTCACCCAGTACATATGCTGGCTTTGTGATGCATTCGATGCAAGCCATATATGAAGAACTTCATAACATGTTACGCATGGTAGGGCATGATTTGAAGAAAGGCAATTCCACTTTGTACTTCTATGGTGGAGCAAGCTCTTTAAAGACTTCTAGGAAGTCTAAGAAGATTAAAGTGAGGAATAAGGAAAAAAGACTCCAAGAAACAAACTGCAGGTTCAAAGATTGTGCTTTATGTTTATATGATAAAGACAATCATTTGATATGTGAATGTTCTTTATCTAACAGTCATTATATTTTGGATGTTGGAATTGGTGCTTGGAGTGCCAATCCGAATAATATATTGTACATTATATTTTATTATTTATTATAAAATAACTATATTTTCATTTCAAACCTTATTAATGGTAATGTCATTATGCATATTAGATTGATATGTAAATATGCTAAAAATGACATCGACCTCAAAATAGTCATGTAGTAATACTGGACACTGTGTGGTCTGACATTAAGATAGTATTACTATTATAAACTATTCTTAAAGTAAATATTCATAGTCATTAGTTTTGGAATACGGTCGAATTTCTATAACCTAAAAGACTAGCACATGTCATATATTAGAATTGAGTTCCAATGGTTTAACCCAATGTACCATGAGCAAATGAAGCTCGTATAGACAAGTGAGTATTCGTTGGAGCGAAATTAAATGAAATATAAAATTAGAGTTTGGAACTCTAAATAAAAGCTTGGAGCTATGACTACCATTCTAGAATCACTTGACCATCTTTAAGTGACCTAGAATTGTTCAAGGGTTACTTCTTTGTAGGATTCTTGTTTGGTTTGTATCTTAGATTCAAAATTTACTCATTAGCGTATTTTAAATAAATTTATGTTCTTATAAAAACATTTGATATTTTGAAAAAATATGATTTTGTTCTATAACATGTGTTGATGTTGGTTTTGATGTTAAAATTAAATTTTGGGTGTTTAGAATTATTTTGGAAAAATTAGAAATGAATTGGGTTTAAAAACCCTAAAAATGAGCTCTCATTCCAACTCATTGAAATGAGAGTTGATGCTTTCAAATGAAAGTTAAAAAAAAATAGATGAGCCCTACAGTAGAGCTAGTGCGTGTGCACTGTAGCGTGCACTATAGCTCGTACAGTGAGATCTCATTTTAGCGCGCACAGTGCTCGCATACTAAATCTTATTTCTGTCCGTTTTTGAGTTTATAGACTCCGATTTAGTCGTGATTTTTTCTATACACTCATAATGGAATATAGTATTTCATTAAATTATTTAAAAATACACTCATACTTGATATCCATGGGTTAGACCCACTTCTACCTCATGGGGCACCGATCTGATCCTATGGGTTCCACAACAGCCTTAAAAAAGAGGTAGAGTCGGGTGCTTGTGTTGATGCCATTTGGCTTGCGGCCGGTGAGATTGGAGTAATGACTCAGGCAAGGGCACTACAAGACCCACCATGGGCAAAATGAATTTCCTCCCGAGCAACTTGGAGGGGAGTCTTCATTCCATACATGTCTGCAACAAAACTTACAAGTGTGAGCGTCATCAGAAAAGTAGAAGATGGGTCAAACAACTATAGAGCAAGGTGACAAGCAGAGTAGAAAACAACGAGGGTTAGTGAGCTAGAAATTACCAGTATATCTGGACTGTGGTGGTGGAGTGCCCGGGTTAAGGCCCAAGTCGGAAAAGTCCCCACTTTCTTTACCCGGGCCCTAGTCTCATGATGAAACTTAGGGGGTCGCCCTAGTAAGTTACAAAAGGTTCAGGATTATCAGTAAAAAGTTAGACACTTGATAAAAGAATATGAATGAATATGGAGGGCGAGCTATTACCTCCAACTCGAAAGACATATGGGAATATAACTTCCTCACCAGTAGCCTGCTAGTGCCTGCCCCATGGCCCTATGGCCTAGAAATATTTGTCTTTGAAGTTTTTATTGGTGGCCAGGAGGTTTGTGATTATGTGATGAGCCCCGGCTTAAATGGAGAGGTAATACCAACCCTTGTATTCTTACATGTTAGCATTTATCCAATAAAGTATTTTCAACTCGGGGATCGATGGCTCCCCCAGTCCTGCTATGCTCCATATCACATAAAACCCGCTAATACTCTCCACCCGTTCAAGTTTAGTTGACATAGGGCTAGATTCATTGCTGCCATCATCCTTGCGAATTACCATTGCACGGGTAGACGTAGTACCATATCAAAAAAGGCCGTGAAATGAGCCATATAATTGTTGCGAGGTTGCCTTGCTTGATCCCATTCTTCCGGGACACTCAGAGTGATGGCCTTGGGATTTCGAATCGTGTTCTCAATTGATCTAACTCGGCCTCAGTTATTATTGAAGCCTGATCCATGTCCAAATTAACGAAGTCGAGTTCAGAGTAGCTTGGATCAGATCGAGGTGCCATTCGGTGATAGGATTGATTCTCTTCTTCAGACGAGGTCAGCATTATATCGTAGTCATCGGCGCTCTCTGATCCCAAGCTGTGTACGTTAACTGGCTCAGTCCGACGTGAGGATTGCATAGTGGGAGGTTGAATGTTGAGGGGAGTGGGAGAGGAAGACTCTAAGTCCGATAATCTTGCCAAGATGAGAACAACCTTTAAATAGGCAAGCTCAGGTTTATTTTGATCGTCAGATCAAAGTAAGTACACGGGATCTATGGCACGTGTGAAGGAGATCTCGGCCGTTGAAATCAAATGAAAGGCCCAGATTGAAGCTACAAGCTCGGTTGATCACAACTGTCTTAAATTTTTAGTGCCAAGCCACAGATGCATGACATCTGGCATCTCGGGGAGACGAAGCAAAAAAAAAGTTTGACGGATGTGACGGGAATTTAATGAAGACCATTAAGCCTTCATATCTTCCTATGAACGATTCAGAAACCCTAGAAAGGCCTTCCAATTGGCGATGAAAGAGAGGTAATCATTATAAAAAATGGAATCTTTGGTGATATGTATACCTTCCTGACACAAGGAGCATAGCAATATTAATAGTAACGAGTTGTGACTCGAGGACACATGATCGATTTATATCACCATCTTTTTTGAAGTTCCTAGCACCAACTCACTAATTCGTTGATACCGAGAAATGATGGATAAATATTGATGGTGGTTTTTCATCGCGAGTAAGTTTGAATATCGATGATGAGGTATCATGGGGTTTGTACTTGGCTAGATGAGAATGATGAATGGCCAGAGAGGCTGAAGTCAGATGAGGGATCTGACCCCATTGTACGATGGAGTTTTACCAAAGACAAGACCATATGATGAAGACGAGTAGGGATACCGACCTAACCTGTAGAAGAATGACTAGATTTGGCAACATTGAGGCACTTCTAAAAGCCGACTCGAAGAGGTTATGATTCTGACCCGATATGGTTGAGGAAGTTGGATGAGGTATGACCAAACATCATTCACCTCGGCACACTGACCCGAGGAGCAGAGTTGAGACATGATATTATGTACTTGAAGAGCATATGATGTATGCCATACTTAAAAGTTTGGGCTTTTAGAAGGCAGATGTGACAAGAGTTGTCAACGACTCTCATTGGGAAGAGACCCTGACAGATGAAGCATTCCAAGCGAAGTTAAATTGCAGGCTATCACGTCTGCAAAGCGTGTAGCAGTGGCCAAAATATTGGAATGATGAGTTTCTGCTGACAGTGGGTGGTTGAGTTAGATGACAGAGCAATCGTTTGCTGAGTGGTTGAGGAAAATGAGCATGGGTCAAAGATGATAGAGTGAAATGAGCTGACGTTATGGGTTGGTGGAATAGTGGATTTGGAAGCCTATATAAAGGAATTTAAGATTCAGATTCAAGGGTTGGATGTTTTTGGGTTAGCAATTTTCATATTTCATTACTTGTAAAAAACTATAAAGGCTTAGTGATAGTGAGAGAAAGCTGATCGGTTTCAACCCCGACCAAGTAATAAAATTATTTATTCTTATCCCGTGGACGTAGGTTAGAGTCACTATCCGTCGAACGACGTTAATCTTTTTCTCTGTGATTTTTTATCTGCTTGCTAAGTTTGCTTTGGTTCTCTACTAACTAAACAAATTCACTGCAGATTGAGGTTTGTTCGAGGGGTTGATTTCTTAAATTACCATTGGAACGAAAAACAAACGTCAACAAAATCAATTTTATAATTGTGAAAAATCATTATGTTTTAATATTCGTGAAAAATAGACATAAAAATGAATTTTTATTTTCATGCTTTTGGTTTTTGTTTGATGAGTTTTGTCTTAAGAACCACTGATATTGAGATCCATTCTTGTAGTGATAGTTTTATAACTTTAATGTTGAATTTTATTTTATTTTATTTTTTTGGTAGAATAATTGTTTTTTTTTTCAAACCATCAAAGATTTAGTCAGGTAATCTGACATGGGCTGTAAATACGGTGATTGAAAAATCTATGATACTTTTATGGGTAATGCTAACAAGTGCATGTATGGCACTCATTAACAATTACTAAAATACCACTGTATTAATGGTAAGTCACAAAATTTCATGTATTGAAATGATATATGTCAATTTTCCCAGAAGAAAATAAATATTTTATAATAAACCAAAAATACCCTCCAATTTTTTCAACCTTCTTCATTTATCCCCAAGAAATAATCCCCACGTCAATCCAATTTTTTCAACCTTCTTCATTTATTGCTTAATTTTCCTTCCATTTCATCTCTTTTTTCTTTTAACTTTTCCCTCCAACTGACTATTTCTCCCAGCACCTTTTTATCTCCCACCATTTTATAGTCTTTTTATCATCATTCTTCTTTTTACGTAATTAGAAAAAACATAATTGTTATATTATTATAGTTCAAATGGATGAGGATTTATGTTCAAATGGGAATCAACTATGCATTGCAAGGAATTATTTTGATTTGAATGAGCTTCCTAAAGAATGTATTATTATTTTATTTCAAAAATGGCTATTTACTTTTTTATATATATATTTAAATGTGTTGATTTTTACTTTTATTTTTTGATTTATTGTGATAATGTAGCACAAATGGATGAGGATTTTATTGCAAATGAAACTCATCAGAGTGGAGAGAAAGTTCTTGAAGAATATAACATTGAGCCTTTTGTTGGTCAATGTTTTCTTAGTGAAGAAGAGGCTTTTATTTTCTATACAACTTATGCAAGACAACATGTTTTTTCTGTTCGGAAAGGTCGATTTATCACAAAAAATAAAGAAATAGTAAGACGAGATTTCTTTTGCCATCGAGAAGGTAAACCATTATTAAAAATTGTAGATCCATCTAAGGAGCAAAGAAATAAAGAGTTTAAAATGTGGATGCAAAGCTCATCTAAGGATTGTCTTACGAAAGTCATTTGATATTTTTCCACAAGAATGGCATGTCACTAAGTTTATTATAGATCACAATCATGAATTTTTGGCTCCTTCGGAAGTGCGGTTTCTTCCTAGTAATTGAATTATCAGTAAAGAAGATGAAAAACACATTCAATTATTGAAAGAAGCTAATCTTTCAATTAGACAAATAATGCGTATTATGGAACTTGAGAAAAAAGTGGAACATGGACATCTTCCATTTTTTCAAAAAGATATTCGTAACCTTTTTGAGAATATGAGAAGGAGCATGCAACGAGTGATGCCATGAGCCTCTTACAATATTGCAAAGATGCAAAGAATGAGAATTCAAAGTTTCAATAAGCTTTTAAAACAGACGATGAGAGAAAATTGGAGCATATTTTTTGGGCACCTTATCCTTGTATTGATTGGTACAAAAAATATGGTGATGTAGTTGTTTTGACACTACATATAAGGTGAATGCTTATGATATGCCTTTCGGTGTCTTTGTGGGTGTCAATAATCATGGAAAGACAATTCTCTTTGGTTGTGCACTTCTTCGCAACGAAACAACTAATACTTTTCGATGGTTAATGAAGGTAAATTTTTAATCTTGTAAAAATTCACAATTATTTTTTGATTTGGATAGTATTTGATTTTTTTTTATATTGTAATAATTTTATGTTTGATTGCCAGACTTTTGTATCATTGATGAAGAACCAACCCAAGTCTATTTTGACTGATCAAGATCCATGGATCACAGAGGCAATTTCAAAAGAATTTCCACTCACAAAACATGCCTTTTGTATATGGCATATTACCGCTAAATTTAGTGGTTGGTTTACATCAATTCTTCGTAATCAATATTCGAGTTGGTGCATGGATTTTTACAAGTTATATAAGTTGGACTCATGTGAATAATTTGAGCACCAATGGCAACAAGTTAATATAAACTATGACATGTGTATGAATAAGCATGTGATTGGAATGTTAGTGTTCCTAGAAGATGCCAAGATCGTCTAAGAGTGATTCGTGTGTGAATTATCAAGAGAGTTACAGAATACTCACATTGATTGGTTGAGGAGATTTCAAAAATTCATTCTTTGTTGGATATGTTGGAAGCTTCGGAGCTTGAAATCGAGTTCCATACTCTCGAGTGAGTTTCCCTATCACCTTGATTCACTCCTTTAAGTGCTAGCTTGAACAAAAATTGAAAGAGAAATTTTCTCCTCCAAGGAGCTAAGTTTCGGCCAAGGGAGAGAGTTTAGGAGAGAGTGAATAGTTCACACTTAATCCAAAAGTGTGTGTGTTGACTTGGTTGGTATGTGTTTTAAAATAATCCAATTACTTTTCAAACAATTTCCATCAGAATTAAATGTAGCCAACTACTCACGTCAAGTGTCAAAAAGTTGATGTAAGTAAAGTGGGTCCCACCACTTTAAATTCAAAATTTGAGTTGGCTTACTCAACACACTTTGGGCCCGATTTCGTTTAATCCGATTAAACGAATTTTCGTCTCAACGTAATTAAATCTAATTTAATTAAATAATAATGCCTCGCAAAATTATTACGGAAGTCGCTAACGAATTAATTCTAAATTAACTCGTTCGCTTGAATTAAAATCCAATTTAATTCTGCATTGAAATCTAATTTCAATTAATATATCTAATATATTATTTTAGCCCAATTAAATAAATTAAATAGTAAAATCTAATTTCACTATTAAATTTACTTTATCGATTAATTTTAAATTAATCGTGTTATCTCTTCTCGACGAATTTAATCCCAGATAAATTCTCCTCGCAATTAATCCCAGATTAATTACGGCAATAATTAATCCCAGATTAATTTATTGCCGTAATTAATCATAGATTAATTTTCTCTCTCATAATTAATCCCAGATTAATTTTCTATTAAAGTCAAATCTCAACGGTGAATCTTCGGGAAGCGACCCAAGAGATCCCTGGTTATGTTGGCAGTAAATACGGTCATCGGACTATCCGAATACGTGCGTACCCGGTACCATGTTCCTACCGATTTACAAGACATGGTTGGCATCTAGCAAAGCACCGTTCCTACCCAATTCTCCAGAAATATTCTTCTGCAGAATACAAGATCTTTGTCAGGTGTAGTATACGTAGTATTGCATATTACGATCCAGTATAGATATCACATGCTAGGCCTAGGGCTGGAATTATGTCTGTCTCGTACGAAACATATATCGGATCTCTGGTAACTAGTCTCTATAATCGGATAATCATGACCAAGTTATATTATCATGATGACTGCAGTACTAAAGAGTACTAGTTCCGTATCCTGCGTGATCATCATCTCCATATGACTGAAGTGATACTTCCATCTTGACATCACATCCAATACACTACGATTCTCAGTATACCCAGAAGAGGCCTACACAGAACCTGTTAAAGCCCCAGACGACCAAAACCAAAGTATACTGATTGTCGCAAGTATTAGCGATGCAAGTCTCAGGTTAAAACCAAATACACCTACCCTGATTCGGATTTTCATAGACACATAGTCATACTACCAATGGGATTGCGAAGGGTCTATCCAGAGCGAAGCTATTTCCGTACCATCGGTAAACAGAACCTCATATTGCACTTGCATGAGTATCCATACCCAAATATATGAGAACTATGTCGTTATGCCTCCATAATGCGCACAAGTGCAATACTAGCCTATCCGCATTATCGATGTCCAGTCTCGATAATACTACGACTATGGATATTTAATGATTAAACCTTAGTGGATTAATATTATCTCATATCTTATTAATCCGGTACTAATCATATGGACTTTTATCATTTATATATCCGGGTAATCCAATTATAAATGATAAAAGAGTAATTTCCTTTGTCACATAGTTAATTTTTTATAACAACCCCATGTTCTGTATAAATAGTGATGCTATGGGTCATAATTGTCCAACAATCTCCCACTTGGCCTATAGCCAATCACTCAAGTGTCTAACACTTGAACTATGTACGGGTCGCTCAAACTTCTGCTGAGAAATATTTTTTCAGCGGATTTTCAAGGTTATCATCTGATGCGATTTATTCGATTATCACATCGCCATGATGTATGATCTCACGAATCAGAGAAAATAGTCGAAGTATATACTTGGATCATTGATGAGACCGTGATTCTTTAGCCTATGCTGTAGCCTAGCTCAGCTGCTAACCGAACTACTCCTAATCAATTAGGATTATATAGATCCAAAATGCTTATATTGCTGCCTCAACTGCAACAATGTTCCGCTTTTGTTGTTTATTCGGCAATGGTATCTTGCTTGGAAGATTTCCAGCTCACTGTTCTGTTATTCAAACTAAATATGTACCCTTATTGCGACTTAAAGTCGTCTTTGTCGGTTTGGAAACTTGCAGCGGTGAACCTCGTCACCTCAAGTTCTTCTTCCCCATATTTCCAGAAAGCATCCTTAGTTCGTCCAAGATACTCAAGGATGTTCTTTATATTAATCCAGTGACCATCACCCAGATTGGCCTTATAGCGTCTACATATGCTCAAAACATATGAGACATCAGGTCACATACATTTCAAAAACGTACGAACTCTGAGAGGGTTGTCAGCAGTTTTCTAGATCTATCCCATTAGATCTTTATTCCTAGAATAAATCCTGCTTCTCCCAAGTATTCCATGAAGAATTTTAATGAAATCCAAGCTTTCACTGATAATATTATGGAATGATATTGCTAAGAAGCAATACATCATCAACTTATAGGACATTTATTGTCAGTGAGCTCCCACTAACCTTATTATATACATAAGAATCATATTCGTTTTGAATAAAATCATATACCATTATGATCTCATCAAAATGTTGGTTCCAATAACACTATGCTTGCTTCAGTCCATAAATGGATCGATTAACTTGCAAACCTTGTTTGCATGTTTTGGCACGATAAAACTGTTAGGATGTTGTAAACATCCTCCAAAAGGTTTCCGTTAAGGAAAGGGGTTTTGACGTCCATATGCCATATTTCATAAATGAAATATGCAGCATTAGCAAGCATTATCCAAATGGATTTAATCATGGCAATAGATAAAAGGTTTCGTCATAGTCGACATTATGTCGTTGACGATACCCTTTCTGTATAAGCCTAGCTGTATACATTTATATGTTGCCATCCACGTATGTCTTCCTTGAAGACACATTTAGTACCAATAGACACAATGCCTTCTGGTACATCAACTAGTGTCCAAACTTGGTTGGTATACATGGAATCCATTTCGGATATCATGGCATTTTGACATGAAATGAGTCGATATCTTGTATCACTTCCTCATACGTAGCTGGTTCGAAGATTATTGGTACAGTTTCATCCCTGATGAACTGTTGGTGTTCCGTGAGGACTCGGTGCCTGGAACAGTATTACTCTGATTTTCATCGAGTTTTACTTTCCTCTCACTTACCATTGCATATAGGAATTCATCTTAGGAAAACCGCATGGAGAGCAACAATTATATTGTTCTTGTGTGAGTGGTATAAGTACTATACTTATCCAATTTGGGTTCTAGTTTGGTACCATCCAAACATTTAGCGTATGCCCAGCATTCCCAAATCTTCAGGAATGAGAAACCCAGTTTATTTCCTGTTCATATCTAATATGAAGTATGTCTAACAGATTTTCATGGAACCTTATTCAAAATAAGTATTGCACTGTTTAATGCGTATCCCTAGAAGGAAATTGGTAGCTCAGAGCGACTCACCATTAACCTTACTATGTCCAACAAAGTTCAGTTTCTCTGTTTAGACACACCGTCAAATTGAGGTGTCCCGGAAGGAGTCCACTGTGAAAGAATACTATACTCTTTCAAGAAATCTTGAAACTCATATGTTTAAGTATTTTACACTATGGTCCGACCGTAATATTTTTAATACTTTTGACGGTCTATTTTTATACTTCATGTCGAAACTCTTTGAATTACTCAAAAATTCCTAACTTGTGTTTCATAAGATACACATAACCGTAACGCGATGCCACATCTGTAAAGGTTACGAAGTATTCATATCCACCTCTAGCCTAGCTAGACATGGGCCCACATACTTCACTATGAACGGGGCTAACAGATCGGTGGCATTTGCACTTTTACCAAGTAAAAGGTTTTTAGGCACTTTGCCTAATTAACTAGATTCGTAGACATCATTTGAATTAGAATCAAATTCGTCCTAGTATCCACTCTTCGAAAGTGTGGATATACGAGTCTTGTTAATGTGAACCAGACAACAATGCCACTTTTAAATCTCAACAGATTTATTCAGTTTGAGCTTTTGTTTGTCATATTATATGTTTGAGATTCATTTATATTCTAAATATAAATATTTTTATTCACATCTAATGTGCTTATCTCAATATCATCTTTATAAATAAAATACTTAGTGTTCTAGAATATAAAGGTATACCCGCAACGGGTTAAACTAGATATAGAGATAATGTTCCTAGTCAAACTAGATACATTGTAACAGTTTCCTAATTTAAGTACATGCCCAAAGGCAATTCTAAAACTTAGGTTTTCTACGGCCAAAACAGCGACTCTCGTCCCGTTTCCAACTCATAGGTCGATCTCATCTGAAGCCAGTCTTCTGCTAATCAACAGATCCCGCACATCAGTACATATATTTATGTACCATATTCGGTATCTAAAATACAATTTTAAAACCAGTAATGGACATGTTTATAACAAACATACCTGAAGTCGGAGCCTTGCCCGTCTTCACTTCTTTCATGTCTGCCTTGTCCATACGGTAGTCACGCTTCCGATGACCCCGTTTGCCATAGTTTAGGCAGACATCTTGGGATATGTCATTTGTCTTCCCAGAAGACAGTGACGATTTAGCCTTGCCCTTTTCTTCACAGCCCTAGAAGCCTTCGACCAAGCCTTGGTCTTCTGGGATGTCGAAGTAAGATGCGTCTTGCGTTTCTTGCCCATTTGCAAGCTCTGGCTCTGTCTCTTTGTGTTAGAATTCTCTAAGCTTCCCAAGATCATTATCAAGCATGAAACAAGTGCAAATACAATCAACGAAGTCGCGGAATACTCACATTGATCGGTTGAGCGACGCTGCGATGAACAAAAAACGAATTCTGCTCACTATCATGGTCACGGCAGTGAGCTGCTGTAGTCCACCATTTTTGGCCATTGTTGGTCCTACAAGCAAGCTCCAAGCTTCGTCAAAAAATTCCATACTTATGGGTGGACTTCCCTATCACCTTCGCATGATCCCGTAGTGTGCTAGCACTCCCGATTTTGCCACAAATCACGACTTTTGCTTCCCTTCATTTTCGGTTCTGCCCAGCAAAACAGAAGAAGAAAATGGCATGAGAGAGAGGGAATTTTCATGGCTCCAAACCGTGAGAAGGAAGATAGAGATAAAGGAAATATGTAATTGGTTTTTGGTAATTGATTTTCCAAATCATATACCAAAGTTTTGGCTTTAAAAAGTCAAACAATAAAAGCCATAAATGCCAACCACTACATCAATCAATCAATCAAACAATTATCACATCACTCAAAGTGACATGATTTGACACTTGATGTGACTAGCGATTTGACGTTTGATTTGACTTGCATGCCGCATTCGAATTCTAAATGTGAATGCGCTCGCAAACAATCCCGGGCTCGGGTTCGCTAATTCCAAATTAACGAATTTTCCGTTGCGACGTAATTAAATGATTTTGACTAGTGAAATCACTATTCACGTCGCTAACGAATTAATTCTAAATTAACTCGTTCGCCCGAATTAAAATCTAATTTTAATTCCGCGTCGAAATTCAATTTCATTTAATATATCGAATATATTAATTAATCGATTAATTCCAAATTAATCGTTATCTCTCTTTAATTGATATTTTATCCCAGATAAAATATCTCCGTAATTAATCCCAGATTAATTTTCTCTCACATCTAATTAATCCCAGATTAATTAAAAGTGCGAGTCATACGTCATCGGTGAATCTTCGGGAAGCGACCCATGAGATCCCCGGATATGTTGGCAGTAAATACGGTTGTCAGACTATCCGAACACGTACGTACCAAGTATGACGTTTTACCGATTTACAAGACAAGGTTAGCTTCTAGCAAAGCGTCATGCCTATCCAATTCTCCAGAAACATGCTTATAGGAATAAGCGATCTATATCAGACGTAGTATACGTGGTATTGTGTATGTCGATCCAGTATCGGATGATAACTTGCTAGGCCTGGGGCTGGAATTGTGTCTGCCCCGTACGAAGCACATGTCGGATGTCTGGTAACTAGTCTCTATAATCGGATATACATGACCTTGTCATAATATCCCGATAGCTGCAACATTTAAGAGAACCAGTCCCGTATCCTACGTGACCATCATCTCCACTATGACTGGAGTGATACTTCCGTCTTGACATCACACCCACACACTACGATTCTCGATATACCTAGAAGAGGCGTACACAGAAACCGGTTAAAGCCCTGGACGACCAAAACCAAAGTATATTGATTGTCGTAAGTATTAGCGGTGCAAGTCTCAGGTTAAGACCAAATACACCTACCCTGATTTCGGAATTCCATAGACACATAATCATACTACCAATGGAATTCCGAGGGGGGTCTATCCAGAGCGAAGCTATTTCCCGTACCATCGGTAAAACACAACCTCTTATTACACTTGCATGAGTATCATATACCCAAATATATGAGAACTATGCCGTTGTGCCCTCACAACGCGCACAAGTCTAATACTAGTCTTTTACATATTTATCAATGTCCAATCTCGATAATACTCTGACTAGGGATATTAATGATTTATCCTTCGTGGACTGATATTGTCTCATATCATTCTCAATCCAGCAACAAATCATAGGGACCTCCTATCATTTATACATCTTGGTGATCTAATCACAAATGATAAGAGTGCAATCTCCTTTGTCACATAGTTAATTTGTACAACAACACCATGATCTGTACAAATAGTGACGTTATGGGTCATAATTGTCCAACACCTTGAGCATAGCCATTAACTCTCCAAGAGTTTTCTTTTGCATTAGTACTTCTAAGATCTAATAATAGATATATGAAGATCCTTCAATTTCAATATCATACTATAATGATCTAATCCTTAGTTCTGACGAATAAATTAAGGAGTCATTGCGGCAAGCATAATAGATTGAACACTAAAGTTATCATCACCATGAGTCTTCCAAAACTCATGCTCCACTATTTGCTCAACTCCAGGCTCAGGCCCGAGATGTCACTCTATCAAATAAAGTAACTTCTCGGATCCCATGACTATCTTGAGGTTCTATTCCCAATTTGAAAATTGAAGCCGCTTAAAGACATTTTCACCCGGGATTATGTTTTAAACGCTAATCTTTCAGTTATCTTGATTCCAATAGTCCAACTATCCAATCAACGATTTCGGGTACAATCGAATATAATGATTTCTATAGTCTAACTATATAATCAACTACTATTTGATTGGTTAAATTCAAATATATTGATTACTAAAATCCAATTATATAATCAACTATAAATGAAGTAGTTTGAATACAGTCTAATTGTTAAATTAAAATAACAATTGAATATTAGTCCAACTAATATATATAAATATTTTAATGACGAAAAATGAAATTAGCGTGTATTGGCAAGTATCTAAACGAAATTGCAAATTTAATATTTGCTTCCACTATTTTTCGGCGAGCCTCTAACCCTCTATGGAGTACTCGGGAAACCTAGTTTCCTAATGGGCTAGGATCCCGTTAAATAACACACAACCTTGACTTTGGCCAACAAGTTGTATGAAACTTAACTAGGTAGATCTCTAAGATCAATTGGATCCCATCCAATTCCTAGATCCAGTAGGTGGACTTCCAAGTCATAGACATATATCCAATATATGCCAATATATCCAATATATTGCCTAACCAACAAGAAGTGACCTTGACTTTGGCCAACAAATCACAACTTGCCCAAGACGTACGATATGGAACAAAGCCTTCATGATTCAAACACATCCGCGATGGACAAAGGTCTTGACTTTGGCCAACAAACCAGTGCCAATGTTGGATCTTGAGAGAGAATCACTCAATGGAAGGAAAAACGCTTAATATAAAATGAGGGTTTTTGCGTAAATTGGCTACCAATTTATTATCTTTAATTAGGTCTCATCATACACCCTTAAACATGTATTCTAAAATTATAATAAGGCGCAAATAAAATTTAATAATGATATGTGAATGGATATACAACAAACTTGTTCCTAGAACAAATCTCTCCATTTTCCTCTCTCCCGCTAGCATTATTCATACTTTTACCCAATTACATAATACTTCTAAAGAAACCTCATTTACATTGAGGGGAATTGGTGAGAAGAGAAATACAATGAGAAAAGAGGTAATAAGCTGGACACGCAGGTCCAATTTAATAAATTCTAAATTTATTACAACAATTTCCAAAATTGCCCTCACCCTTCTAATATCCATCCGATATACATTATTCATACATACATCCAAGTATTCACACAAAGCATGTTATCAATCAATCTAATCCAATTAATTAATCTTTGATTAATGACCATCCAATGTTCAAACAACGATTTGATTTGCGCGAGTCCAACTCGTTTAAGAATAAATACTCAAAGTAAGTATTCTTGAATTATATCGAACTATAATTTTAAATCCAATTTAAATTATATTCAATACTAATTCATATTTAATTCCAAATTAAATAATTACACTTTCGATAGTGCCTTTTAGACTTGGATTCTAAATCCAATCTTAACGGGTCTAAAAGGCCCAATTAGTATCCAATACTATTCAATTAAAGTCCAATGGGCTTTTAATTAAATCTTTAGGCATGGGCTTTAGCAATTATGGGTCAAACCCAAGATGCCAAAGCCCAATTAGGAATCACACTATGCCAAAAATCAATTTAGGCCCAATAAAAATTTTAATGGCCCAAATATCATATTTGAACTTTATGGAAATGGTTTTAGGCCCAATTGGATCCAACCAATTATCATAAACCAAACTTGGCCCAACTAAGCCCATTAAGCCCAAATACAATAAATTAAATTAATATCATTCCAAATTACATATTAATCTAATTCAAGTGTAATTAACATAATTAATTAACTAACCTAATGTTTCCAAAACATTTAATTAATCCAATTAATTATGCTCTTTAATTCCAATTCATGTCCAACACAAATTGAAGCAAAATCAATCTTATAACATGCTACATACTCACGGTTTTGGCAAGTAAATTATCATACAATTTGATTTCAATCCAATTAAATCAACATCTATCATACATTTCATGCCAATTAACATATCCAATTGCTAATTTTCAAAAAATCACCATGAGCAACCTAGGGGTAATTTTCGGCCATGCTTAGGATTTGGGGATTTTTTGATCTAATCAATATTTCACAAATCCAACAATGCACAAATCCAATTCAACATTATACAAACATAACCCAACAATCAATTTAGGCATTTCATGCTCCAATTACAAAAATCCCAAATTAAAGTTTAGAACCCTAGATTTTTCAAATCAAACTTAGATCGCTCTGATACCACTGTTAGTGTTCCTAGAACATGCCAAGATCGTCTAAGAGTGATTCGTGTGTGAATTATCAAGAGAGTTTCGGAATACTCACATTGATTGGTTGAGGAGATTTCAAAAATTCCTTCTTTATTGGATGTGTTGGAAGCTTCGGAGCTTGAAATCGAGTTCCATACTCTCGGGTGAGTTTCCCTATCACCTTGATTCACTCCTTAAGTGCTAGCTTGAACAAAAATTGAAAGAAAAATTTTCTCCTCCAAGAAGTTAAGTTTCGGCCAAGGGAAAGAGTATAGGAGAGAGCGAATAGTTCACACTTAATCCAAAAATGTGTGTGTTGACTTGGTTGGTATGTGTTTTAAAATAATCCAATTACTTTTCAAACAATTTCCATCACAATTAAATGTAGCCAACTACTCACATCAAGTGTCAAAAGGTTGATGTAAGTAAAGTGGGTCCCACCACTTTAAATTCAAAATTTGAGTTGGCTTACTCAACACACTTTGGGCCCGGTTTCGTTTAATCCGATTAAACGAATTTTCATCGCAACGTAATTAAATCTAATTTAATTAAATAATAATGTCTCGCAAAATTATTACGGAAGTCGCTACCGAATTAATTCTAAATTAACTCGTTCGCTTGAATTAAAATCTAATTTTGATTCCGCATTGAAATCTAATTTCAATTAATATATCTAATATATTATTTTAGCCCAATTAAATAAATTAAATAGTAAAATCTAATTTCACTATTAAATTTACTTTACCGATTAATTATAAATTAATCGCGTTATCTATTCTCGACGAATTTAATCCCAGATAAATTCTCGTCGCAATTAATCCCGAATTAATTCTTTCTCTTTTAATTAATCCCAGATTAATTTATTGCCGTAATTAATCATAGATTAATTTTCTCTCTTATAATTAATCCCAGATTAATTTTCTGTTCGAGTCAAATCTCAACGGTGAATCTTCGGGAAGCGACCCAAGAGATCCCTGGATATGTTGGCAGTAAATACGGTCATCGGACTATCCGAATACGTGCGTACCCGGTACCACGTTTCTACCGATTTACAAGACATGGTTGGCATCTAGCAAATCACCGTGCCTACCCAATTCTCCAGAAATATTCTTCTGCGGAATACAAGATCTTTGTCAGGCGTAGTATACGTAGTATTGCGTATACGATCCAGTATCGATATCACATGCTAGGCCTAGGGCTGGAATTGTGTCTGACCCATACGAAGCATATATCGGATCTCTGGTAACTAGTCTCTATAATCGGATAATCATGACCTAGTCATATTATCAAGATGACTGCAGTACTAAAGAGTACTAGTTCCGTATCCTGCGTGATCATCATCTCCATATGACTGAAGTGATACTTCCATCTTAACATCACATCCAATACACTACGATTCTCAGTATACCCAGAAGAGGCGTACACAGAACATGTTAAAGCCCCAGACGACCAAAACCAAAGTATACTGATTGTCGCAAGTATTAGCGATGTAAGTCTCTGGTTAAGACCAAATACACATACCCTGATTCGGATTCCCATAGACACATAGTCATACTACCAATGGGATTTCGAGGGGTCTATCCAGAGCGAAGTTATTTCCGTACCATCGGTAAACAGAACCTCCTATTACACTTGCATGAGTATCCAATACCCAATATATGAGAACTATGTCGTTATGCCTCCATAATGCGCACAAGTGCAATACTAGCCTATTCCGCATTATCGATGTCCAGTCTCGATAATACTACGACTAGGGATATTTAATGATTAAACCTTAGTGGATTAATATTATCTCATATCTTATTAATCTAGTACTAATCATATTGACTTTTATAATTTATATATCCGGGTAATCCAATTACAAATGATAAAAGAGCCATTTTCTTTGTCACATAGTTAATTTGTACAACAACGCCATGTTCTGTACAAATAGTAATACTATGGGTCATAATTGTCCAACATGGAATATACCAAATTAAGCACTTTTGGGTACCATGTTACCTTCGTGGATATTTTTTTGGAGGAATGACAACAACAGGAAGATCTGAAAGCATAAATGCCTTTATCAAACGATTTGTTAGTTCCTATATAAGCTTAATCCAATTTGTTAAACAAGTAAGTCATTTTTATCCTTATAATTTATTTTATTTATGTTTATATTTGTCAATGTTAATATTTTGTTATATTATTTTTTCAAGTCTTGGTGTGTCATTTAAATGTTTATATTTTGTTGTCATTTTTTAATTTTAGATTGACCTTGCCATTGAAGATATTGAACAAATATAATCACATGATACAATGTTGGAAACGTTTAGGAGTTCTTCTTTAAGAAGTCTTTCACCATAGAAGAGCAAGCCCATAGTGTGTTGACATCTTATGCTTTCAAATTATTTCAAGCGAAGTTAGGGAGTGCTACACTATATTCCGTGCTTCATGAAAATGGCAGTGAATTTGTGTTGTAATATTACAAGACAAAACTAGTCAAAAATACAAAGTTTTGCGGGATGGTGAAATGACTCATTGTAGTTGCAGACATTTTGAATTTTGGGGTATTCTTTGTCGCCACATACTTAGGATATTTCTTCATAATATTTCCACCAAATTCCACATATATATCGACTATCACGTTGTGAGTTGTGAAGCATCACTAAAGGGAAAAGAATTATTAGTTTTGAATGTTGAAGATTTAGTAGACAAAGAACCAATATCAATGGTGATGTTAATGATGTTATTGATGAAGATTGTTTTATTTCTTATCCTCCAATGTTGAATACAAAAGGTTGTCCAAAGCAAAAACGAATGAAAGGTGGAAGAGAATTAGGAAAGCAAAAGAAGTCTTGTAGACTTTGTAAGCATATTGGTCATAACATCTCTACATGTCCGGATAAGAATAGTAGCGCTTCCTCAAATTACAAACAAGAAAAAGAAAACTTCATCAGTAGATATTAGATTGAACTCAATATTTTATTTGAAATGTTAGGTGAAAGCTTTTTGAGATTGTGAAAGAAAAACTATGACACATATTTTGTTAATATTGTCATTTTGACAACATGTTTTTTGAGAAGATTTGATGGAATGTACTTATTGAACTTTTGCTTCATGTCCATGGATCATGACCGCCAACATGTGTCAATATTTATACTAAATTATGTTTTTTCTAATTACGTAAAAGAAGAATGATGATAAAAAAAACTATAAAATGGTGGGAGATAAAAAGGTGCTGGGAGAAATAATCAGTTGGAGGGAAAAGTAAAAGAAAAAGAGATGAAATGGAGGAAAAATTAAGCAATAAATGAAGGTTGAAAAAATTGGATTGACGTGGGGATTATTTCTTGGGGATAAATGAAGAAGGTTGAAAAAATTGCAGGGTATTTTTGGTTTATTATAAAATATTTATTTTCTTCTAGGAAAATTGACATATATCATTTGAATACATAAATTTTTGTGACTTACTATTAATACAGTGGCATTTTAATAATCGTTAATGAGTGCCCTAAGGGCACTTGTTAGCATTACCTTACTTTTATATGCATCTTTACAATTATTAGATTTTTCAAATTACTTGTATTAGATTGATTATAGTTTGATATAAAAGTAATATGTCTAATGTGGATGTTATGTTATTTTACTTCCATGTAGAAATACGTATTCATCGACTAGTTGACTGAGGTAGAGAGACCATCCCAGTCTCGTAATTACTCTTATACCATAAGTAGATTTAGATATGAATTTGTACCTATATTGGTTACGGAGAATACATAATATACACATTGGTTTTAGGTCTCATCTTAATTAGGCTTGAGTTTTAGAGTATCATAAGTTTGTAATTGAACTGAAACAACCATGTAGTTATATTATGAATTCTCTTCACAAAAAAAAAAAAAAAAAAAAAAAATCTTTCAATGCCACTTTTTAATAAGTTTTGTAAAAAGTATTGCATTGAGATTATAAGTTAACTTATAAGTTATGTAATAAATGCTACAGTATAAACTAACATAAAAAAACCTCATATTGTGAGATTGTGTTTTTATAAACGTTAACGTTAGGGGATAAAGAACGTGTTCAAAATACACCCTTACTATAGTACCCGTTGTACACTAGGAGTGACAATGGGTCGTGCCGGGTCCGGGTTTGGGTTTTAATAAGCTCGGTTAGAGCCCGATATTTTTTTTGGCTCGGGCCTGAGAAAAGCCCAGTCCGACCCGACTCGAGCCGAGCTTTATCCGATCCATTTTTTATTAATAAAATAATTAAATATATTTTTAATTAATTTTATATATATATATATTTAATTCCAGGGCCGGATCCGGACTTATGCTAGACCCGATTCTGACCCGAGCCGGACCTCTACGTCGCCAGCCCAGCTAAGGAATTTTTACTCCGGGCCGGGTTCGGCTCGGATTTTTTTGCCATACTTATCGTAAACAATCACCATGCGGCTAGAATTAAACCCGGTGCCACCCGAAGTAGGCTTACCCCGTTCATCAGCGAATCGGGAAAGAGAGGGGTAATAGTCTACAGACAATTCATCCTCTCCTCTTCTCGTAATAGCCATCAAAACGTTCACTTGCTTTCTTCTTCTTCTTCTTCACCGACGTTATAACGCTTAAATCCATAACCCATGGACCCGGAATCTAACGAAGGAATAATTGACAGAGATTCCAATGACGTTCATAAATCGTCAGACTACCCAGGAGATGACAGGTCTCAGCCTCACACAGGAGACAGAGCCTCACCTGGGTAATTTTCTCTCATCCTGCTGTTTGCTTCCCGAGGAAACATAGGAAGACAAAATTGTAAACTTTAATTTTCTTTTTTTTTTTATTACTTAGATTAGCAAAATAACAGAGCCCTTTTCTAATTTAGCTTAATGGGTATTTTTCTTTTAACTTTCTTTTCATGAATTGGAATTTTAAAATTTGCAGAAAATTTTTTATTGGAGGTTTAGCTAGAGAGACAACTTCAGGTTAGTTCATCATTCTATGCTAGTTCTCTAGCAGTACTACTGTAGTAGTAGTAGTAGTAATAAGTTTAGCTCAACAAAATTTGATATTAAATTCTTTTGATGGGTTGTGATTGTTTTATGCAGCGCAATTTATCAAGCATTTTGGGAAATATGGAGAAATTACAGATTCTGTGATAATGAAGGACCGGAAAACAGGGCAGCCTCGTGGATTTGGGTTTGTGACTTATGCAGATCCCTCTGTGGTTGACCAAGTCATTGAAGACACCCATATTATTAATGGGAAACAGGTGGGATTGAGTTCATTGTCATTGCTGTTTTTGTCTGAAGTTTGGCAGTTAGCTTTAATTGTTCCTGACTATATGTGATTTTGGAACATTTTAAGGTGCAAATTAAGCGAACGATTCCGAAGGGGACTATTGGTTCTAAGGATTTCAAGACTAAGAAGATTTTTGTGGGTGGAATTCCGTCAACAGTGAATGAAGGTGACTTTTTACTGTACTTTTGGGTTTGGATTACAATGAGTCTAGATGGAATGGTGGGTACTCATAGAGGCACTATTTATTTTTATTTTTATTTTTTGGGAAATGGGCAGATGAATTTAAGGACTTATTTTTGCAATTTGGAGAGGTCCAAGAACATCAAATCATGCGGGATCATTCCACCAGTCGTTCACGTGGTTTTGGATTTATCACTTTTGAAACCGAGCAAGCAGTAGATGACCTCTTGGTGAAGGGGAACAAGCTTGAGCTGGCTGGAGCTCAGGTCAGCAGACTGCTTGCTCTTGCTTATATTCAACTGTCTATTATTTCCCATTCTGCTACTTTATGAATCTATTTCTGCAATCGACTCTTTAGTGACTCCATAGTCCATACAATGGACACACACGATGTTTTTATCCTAGTTAGACTTTTTTTTTTTTTTAATTATCAATCTCAACAAGACAATTTCTGTTGGCTAATGTTGGTGTTCCTAATTTATATTGTGAAACCTACTCAGCAAATACTGCATTGTCAGCCTGTGCCCCATGGCTTGGAAATTTGTTGACATTGCAGTTAACATTAACATAATCTTGTTTCGAGAGAAGCCTTCACTTTTGGGATTTATGTGAATACCTTTGATTTTTCCTTGTATGTCAATTCTCAATCCCAATATTTTTGTTGTTTAGCAGAGTTGCCAGATTTCTTCAGTGGAAGAATTTCTACTTTTCTGCTTGAATTTCAATTAATAAAATTGCAGTAATGCACTTTTTGTATGAGCATCTAGGATTAATGAATTCAAGCTTCCATGCTTACTTGTTATGCTATGTATGTACTAGCCTGGTGAAGTCTAATGACTGTGATAAGGCCCTTATGGCAACTTGTAGACAATGCATATGTTATAAACATATCTTTAACTCTCTATAACAGTTGTCAAGGATGTTATTCATTGGATTATAATATTAGTAGTCAAATTATTTGGAAAAGTTGAGACTTCATGAAATATTATTTCTTTGTGCAAGTCATTGTATGTGTATGCCTTCCAACCAAGGTTCAGAAAGTTCAGGCATGTGGAGTGTGGTTCTACTTTTCTGTCATTTTTTTGGTAACAAAACTAAGAGTATTTATATTATATATAATGGAAGTATTACAACCTGAGTGGTGGACCATTCTTCCGCACAAGATCAATTACTGCTATACAAAATAGTATCAGTTTACAAGATGAATGAAGAAAAAAGAAGTATATCGGAAATCCTTAGAGACAGACACCCAAAGTGAAGCTAATAGGTGAACTCTATCCCACAGGCCATCAATATTGGCCCCCTTGAATCCTTAAAATTTATACTGTTTCTTTTATTCCAAATCACCCAAAAAAGAGCTGAAACTGCACTTCTCCATAGAGTCTTAGCTTTTCTTTCTTTGCCAAAAGCAAAAGTGTTCTCCATTAATAGAGGCTTACAAGAAATGGAATAGCCCGGGATAACTTTGCTTATTTGTTTAATTTTCCCCCACAATCTTGAAGCAGCCTCACAGAGACAGTGGAGAAACAAGTGATTAGAAGTCTCTTCACTTCTGCACATCACACATCAAGATGATGAGAAACACAGAGATGAATACATTTTTGAATTTCTTCACACGTGTTAATTTTCCTTTGAGCCAAGGCCCTGAGAAAGAATTATATTTCGGGAGCAGCTGTAGCTTTCCAGATCATTTGAAGGCTTTGAACTCATCCATTGAATCATTATCAATTAGCCACCTAAAGAAGCCTCCAACTTACGCACATAGATGGCGAGAAAATTCCTGCACTCATCATCTTCTCTGTGACTTATCACAACCATAGATAATTAAGTAGGATTGTAAGCTTATTTCTAAGCAATTAAGAAGCAGAGATAACATAGGTCCATATTTTGTTGTAGGTGGAGATCAAGAAAGCAGAGCCAAAGAAACCTAACCCACCACCACCATCTTATAGGCGATACAGTAATCCTAAACCTGCATATGGTGGCGGCTTTGGAGATGCTTTTGGTGGATATGGAGGTGGTGTCTTTAGCAGCGGCGGCGGCGGCGGCTATAAGTCTGGTGGGGCATATGGTGTTAGAGGTGGGGCATACAGAGGATATAGTGGTGGTGGTGAATTTAGTGGATATGGAGGATATGGTGGTGGTATGAGGGCTTATAGAGGAGAGCCCACCCTTGGATACTCAGGTCGGTATGGATGAGGCTTTAACAGAGGCTATGATATGGGAGCTGATTACAGTGGCCCCGGTGAGAGTTTTGGAGGATATGGTGGCAGTGGTGTTGGCGGTAGCTATGGGGGTGGCCCAAGCGGTTATGACATCAGCCTTGGGAGTAGTTATGGAAGTGCCGGTGGCAGCTCCTTTTTGGAAGTAGAGGGGGATCTGGTGGTGCGGGGAGCAGTGTTGGTTTCTATTAAAGTCCCAAGATCATAAACAAGTATGAAATAAGTGCGAATACAAATCAACGAAGTTGCGGAATACTTACATCGATCGGTTGAGCGACGCTTTGACGAACAAAAATCTTTTCTTGCTCACTGTCACAGCTTACGGCAGTGAGGTTTTTGAGCTCCACCATTTTTGATTTTTGGATCATCTTCCAAGCTCCAAGCTTTGTCAAACGATTCCCGGCTCATGGGTGGACTTCCCTATCGCCTTCGCATGATCCCGTTGAGTGCTAGTTCTCTTGATTTTGCAACAAAATCAAACACTCTTGCTTCCCTAGCTCATGGCAGTGAGCTGCTGCAGAAGAGAGAAAAACAGCCCATGAATGGCGTGAGAGAGAGAGAGGGTAATGAAAGAGAGAGTTGTGTGTACTTTTTATTTTGTGTATCCAATACACTTAAATGAAATTCAAATTCATTTACCACAAATTTGGCTTTACAAAAGTCAAACCATAAAGCCACACCAACCTCCATCAACTCACATCACTCATGAATAGTGACTTGCGTCAATCACTCAAAGTGAAAGACAACATCACTTGATTGACGAATGATGTGACGCTAGAAGCGACTAGCGATTTGACGCTTGATTTGACTTGCGTGCCGCACTCGAATTCGAAATGCGAATGCGCTCGCAAATAATCTCGGGCTCAGGTTCGCTAATTCCAAATTAACGAATTTTCTGTTGCGTCGTAATTAAATGATTACGCCTAGCGAAATCACTATTTATGTCGCTAACGAATTAATTCTAAATTAATTCGTTCGCCCGAATTAAAATCTAATTTTAATTCCGTGTCGAAATCTAATTTCGTTTAATATATCAAAATATTATAATTTGTCGATTAATTCCAATTAATCGTTATCTCTCTTTAATTGATATTTTATCCTAGATAAAAATATCTTCGCTATTAATCCCAAATTAATTTTCTCTCTCTTCTAATTAATCCCAGATTAATTTAGAGTGCGAGTCATACGTCATCGGTGAATCTTTGGGAAGCGACCTGTAGACAACAGGAGCTGGGCGACGCTGTTCTAGGCTCGCGGCCTAGTTGAGAAGTACGAAATAACATGGAGTCGCCACCTGTGTGAACCGAGACAAAGATTTAAGGCCGCACTCACCCCTCGCAAGAGAAGACCTCAAACATTTTGGGTTCGGAATGGTCTCTTACTTGATGTCACTTGTAATGTTTGTGATTTGTGTAATATTAACCAAGTCTACTTAACATACATGTACAATGAAAACTCAACCTAATTCACATTCATAAAGATAAATCTTACATCTAAATTCACATGTTTTGAAAGTAAGTTTTCATAACATAACAAATACAAAAATAAACATGTGGGCCAGTAACTCGGCCACTGTTGATGTAGGACCTCGCATACCTGATTAGACGTATCTGACGTCAACCAAATACGCCGCGTCCGTAACAGTAAAGTAACAAAGGGTGCCCTCAGGTCTTACCTTTTAGTCGCTTTCCGGGAGTGCGTTCCACGGTGCCGGAAGGGTTATCGTTCCGCTGTTCTCATTATCCGCTGTTTCCACTGTTTTTTCCGGGTTCGCCATTTTCACTGTTTTTGTCCGTTTTCAACGGGTCCGCCATTTCTGCTGTTTTTGCTGTTTTCGCTGTTTCACCCACGGTTACAGTTTGCTATTTTTTCCATTTTCTCACTGTTTCAGTTCGAATTCCCATTCTCTCTCTCTGGGATGATTTATTCTCGGTTTGAGGTACTGTGAGTGAGTTATTCACGTGGGTTTTGGGCTCGGTTTCAAGACTGGTTTATGGGAGTCAGTTTCATGAGTTATATGTGTGCATGGGCTGCTACTTGGGTGCGTGTGACTGAGAGAAGGGGCAAACTAGGGTTTTGGTGGTTATTATGTCTTGGTCACGTGAAGGAGAGAGGCTGGGTGAATGTGCATGAATGGAGTTGTTATTAGGGACAGTTATGATGCAGTTTTGGTGAAGGGTTAAGAGGACTACCGAGGCTGATGCGTTAAGGTTGGAAAGAGGGGCTGTGTGAAGTGGTGTTTGCGTGAGAGAGGGAAAGCAGTCTCGGTCAGGTGCTGCTGAATGTGTTGAAAAGAGGGGCTGTTACGTGAGCGTTGATGAGAAGAGGTGGCAATGGGTGAAGTTATGGGTCTGCTTGGCTTATGCGTGAAGGGAGATAGTGGGCTAGGTGGCTTTGATTTGTGAAGGTTAGGTTACAGGGGCTTCGGCAGTGAGGGATTTTAGCTGTTTACGTGAATGGTGAGGGGCTGATTGTTTCGTGAGCCCAGCGTCCTTTAGGGTTCATGGCAGTCGTTCATATATGCGTGAGGTGCTGCAACATGTGGGTTGAGTGAAGGGTGCTGGCAGCTTGGACTGTTGAATATGGTGTTGTTTATAAGTCTTGTCTTCATGCGGCTGTGCAAGTGTGATTCTCGTGGAGGCCTTCGGCTATTGAAGAAACATACATGGTGAGGGTTGTGTTGAGCGTGAAGCTGCTGAGTGGAAAGGGTTGTGCCGTGAAGAGACCTAGGTGATGAATGTGATGATGATCAATGTTTGTTGATTCATGATGATCCATGGAGGGGTTCTCGGTCAGTGCAGGTCTGAGGGGGCGTAGGTGGTGTGAAGGGTTTTTTTCTTATCCATCCTTGATGATGAAGACGAGAAGGTCATGGAGCGTGTAGTTTATGGTCGTGTGATGAGGCAGAGAGCTGTGCTCGTGGATCATGTCGTTGATGAAGGTTCCAGTGGGTTGCCATGGCTCGGCCGAGAGGATGATCCAGGGGCTGTATGGCCGAGCAAATGATCTCCTTCATGATCTAGGTTGATCATGTTGAAGCTGAATGATGAAGAGTGTTGGTGATGATGATTAGAGATGAGAATGATGATGGAGGTTGAGAGCTGTGTGCTGAGTGTCTCGGCAGCCCCTGAAGAGTGTCTCAGTTGCGCGAAGATGAAGGTGATGAGTGTTTTGGGGTTCATGGTCTGGTGATTTCTTTACAAGTGCATAAGGACTGATGAATGGCCAGAAGGGCTGGTGTTTGCCGTGAGGATCCAGATGGCCCAGAGATTCGCATGAAGTGATGATGATGAGTGAAGCCGTCAGTCAAGGCTCAAATTGAAGCAAAAAGCCAAGCAAAAATCGGTGAAGGGATGGGCTCTTTTGACAAAATGGTGATGATCACATGGGAGCATTGAAACTTGGGAGATGATCGCTTTGTTTTGTTTTGGAGGGGTTGTTGATGAATAATAAAAAAAAAAAGAAAAGAAAGGTGGCATAAGGCTTTCACGTGGGAGGGGTACATTGAATGGAGGGTATGATTTGTTTGATGGTGGGTTGTTGAAATAAAAATAAAAGAAATGGGAAGTGGGTGGATAAAAATAGGTGATAGCCGAATGGTGGGGGGGCAAAAGGGGAAATTATTGTTTTGTGTTGTTGTTTGTATGGGTGGTTGGTTGGGGTATGGGTTTTGGTTATTATTTGGGAAAATGTGGCATTATGGGTGGCTAATGTGGGGCATGGAAAATGGGTTTGGACGTGGGTATTGGTGAACCGGGCCGAGGCCGAGGATAATTTTAAATCGAGACCGAACGAGCGAACCCGAAGTTTGAACAAGCGAACCAAATCCAACAAAAATGTCAATTCTTGACCCTTCCCTTCCGACGACCGCTTTCCGTAACTTCCGCAACTAAAAAGTAGTGCCTCCATCGAGGCTCATCATTGGGCTGATATGCAAAAATGCAATGCCTACACGACCCATGAGATCCCAGATATGTTGGCAGTAAATTCGGTCGTTGGACTATCCGAACACGTAAGTATTTAGTACTACGTTTTACCGATTTACAAGACAAGGTTGGCTTCTAGCAAAGCGCCATGCCTACCCAATTCTCCAGAAATATCCTTACCGGAATAAAGGATCTATATCAGACGTAGTATACGTAGTATTGCGTATTTCTGTCCAGTATCGGATGATCACGTGCTAGGCCTTGGGCTGGAATTGTGTCTGCCCCGTACGAAGCACATGTCAGATGTCTGGTAACTAGTCTCTATAATCGAATAAACATGACCTTGTCATTTTATCCCGATGACTGCAGTACTTAAGAGTACTAGTATCGTATCCTATGTGACCATCATCTCCATATGACTGGAGTGACACTTCCGTCTTGATATCACACCCAATACACTACGATTCTCAATATACCCAGCATAAGCGTACACAGAACCTGTTAAAGCCCTGGACGACCGCAACCAAAGTATATTGATTGTCGCAAGTATTAGCGGTGCAAGTCTCAGATTAAGACCAAATACACCTACCCTGATTTCAGACTTCCATAGACACATAGTCATACTACCAATGGAATTCCGATGGGGTCTATCCAGAGCGAAGCTGTTTCCCGTACCATCGGTAAAACACAACCTCCTATTACACTTGCACGAGTATCCTATACCCAAATATATGAGAACTATGCCGCTATGCCCTCACAACGCGCACAAGTGTAATACTAGTCTTTTACGCATTTATCGATGTCCAATCTCGACAATGCTCTGATAAGGATTTAATGATTTATCCTTCGTGGACTGATACTGTCTCTTATCATTCTCCGTCCAGGAACAAATCATAGGGACCTCATATCATTTATATATCTAGGTGATCTAATCACAAATGATAAGAGAGCAATCTCATTTGTCACATAGTTAATTTGTACAACAACACCATGATCTGTATAAATAGTGACGTTATGGGTCATAATTGTCCAACAATCTCCCACTTGGCCTATAGCCAGTCACTCGAGTGTCTTACACCCGAACTATGTTCGGTTGGCTCAAATTGCTGAGAAAGATTTCATCAGCGGATTTGTATGATTATCATATGATGCGATTTATTCGATCATCACATCGCCATGATGTATGATCCGAATGAATCAATGAATATCGAAGTATGTATCCGGATCGTTGATGAGACCATTAATTCTTTAGCATGTGCTGACGCCTAGCTCAGCTGCTAACAGAATTATATATAATCTAATTAGATTATTATCGACCCCGAAGGCTTCTATTGCCGCCTCAGCTGCAGCAATAACCCGCATTGTTTGTTTATTCGGTAACAGTATCTTGCTTGGAAGATTTCCAGCTCACTGTACCGTTATTCAACTTTAGTACCGTTTGTGACTTATAGTCGTTTTATCGGTTTAGGAAACTTGCAGTAGTGATCCTAGTCACCACAAGTTCTCATTCTCCATAGATTAAGACAACATCCTTAGTTCTCTAAGAAACTAACGGATGTTCTTAACATCAATCCAGTGACTATCACATGGATTGGTCTGTTTGTGAATCCATATGCTCAAAGCATATGAGACACTAGGTCGCGTACATTTTTCAATGTACGGTTTCTCGGAGAGTTTTATCGAAAGCCAAGCTTTCACCGATAGTTTTATGGGAATATCATTTCCAAGAAATGACATATTATCATTATTTTATAGGACAGCCACTGTCAGTGCGCTCCCACTAACCCTCTTATATACACAAGAATCATTTCGTTTTGAATTAAATCATAAACCATTATGATTACATTAAAACGATAATTGCAAGAACCCAATGTTTGCTTCAATCCAAACATGGATCGAATAACCTGCAAACCTTGTTTGCTAGTTTTGGTACGACAAAATCGTCAGGATGTTGTAAACATCCTCCGAAATGTTTCCTTTTAAGGAAAGCGATTTTCCCGTTCAGCTGTCATATTTCGCAAATGAAACATGCAGCTTTAGCAAGCATTATCCAAATGGATTTACCGTGGCGACAGGTAAAAGTTTGAATCGTAATCAACACAATGTTGATAACGATACATTTCCGCTAAAAGCCTAGCTTTATACGTTGGTATGTTGCCATCCATGTATGTCTTCCTTGAAGAATTATAAAGTACCAATAGGCACAATGCCTTGCGGTACATCAACTAATGTCTAAACATAGTTGGTATACATGGAATCCATTTCGGATTCATGACACTTTGTCATAATAGGGAGTCGATACCTTGTATCACTTCCTCATACGTAGTCAGTTGGTATACCTCAAAAGATTAACATCTTTATGAGGTGAGATCAGAAACCCATACCCCAGGTTGTTTTCTGACTCTCTCCGACATAAGTGGTTCTTGTGTATTCGAAGATTATTGGTAATAGTTTCATCCTTGATGAACTATTTGTGTTCCATTAGGAATCGGTGCCTTGAACAGTATTACTCCGATTTTCATCGAGTTTTACTATCCTCCCACTTACCACTGCATATCGGTATTCCTCTTAGGAAAACTGCATGGTGAGCAACAATCTAATTGTTCTCTGGTGAGATGTATAAGTACTATACTTTGGTATCCCAATGATAACCTACAATTGGCACTTATCCAATTTGGGTTCTAGTTTGGTATCATCCAAACATATGCCTAGCATCCCAAATTTATAAGAATGAGAAACCCTGTTTCTTTTCCGTTCATATCTAATATGAAATCTGTCAAACAGAATTTTATGGAACCTTATTCTAAATAAGTTCTGCATTGTTTATGCTTATCCGTTGAAGGAAATGGTAGCTCAGAGCGACTCATGATTAACCTTATTATGTCCAACAAAATTCGGTTTATCCTGTTTGGACACACCGTCAAACTGACGTGTTCCGGGAGAAGTTCCCATTTGAAAGAATACTTTACTCTTTCAAGTATATTAGAAACTTATTGCCTAAGTATTTTTCATTACGGTCTTACCATGACGGTTTAATACTATAGCCGATCTGTTTGTCTATTTCGTGTCGAAACTTTAAAAGTTTCTGATTCGTGTTCTTCAAAAGAAACACAAAACCATAACGCGATGCCACATCCGTAAAGGTCACGAAATATTCATATCCACCTCTAGCATAGCTAGACATGGGCCCACTTGCTTCAATATGAACTAGGGCTAACAGATCAGTGACATTTACACTTTTACCAAGTAAATAGTATTTTAGGCACTTTGCCCAATAAACTAGATTCGCAGACTTTATTTGAATGGGATCAAATTAGTCCTAGTACCCACTCTTCGAAAGCGTGGATATACGATTCTTGTTTGATTGTGTTCGAGACAACAATGTCACAATTAGTTTCTTCTGATCAAATCAGTTTAGCTATTTATTTGTCATGTTATACGTTTGAGATTTATTTATATTCAAAATATAAATTCTGTTATTCACATCTAATGTGTTTATCTCAATATCATCTTTATATAATGAAACACTTTAGTGTTCTAGAATATAAAGGTTCACCCGCAGCGGGTTAAACACTGATATAAAGATAATGTTTCTAGTCAAACTAGTTACATTATAACAGTTTCCAAATTTAGGTACACACCCGAAGGATAGTTCCTAAATTTAGGTATCTACGGATAAAACAGCGACTTTCGTCCCGTTTCCAATTCGCAGATAAATCTCAATTGAAGTCAGTATCCTGCTCAAAGCATATTCTGAACATCAATGTATACATATATATTTTATGTACCACAATTAGTATTTAAAATCCAATTTTAATACTAGTAGTGAACATATTTATGACAATCATATTTGAAGTCAGAGCCTAGCTCGTCTTCAATTCCTTCATGTCTGCTTTGTCCAAACGGCAGTCACGCTTCCGCGATCCCGTTTGCCACACTTAGCAGACATTTTGGGATATGTCATTTATCTTCCTAGAAGATTATAATGATTTTGCCTTTGCCCTTTTTCCACATTCCAGAAGCCTTTGGCCAACCTTGGTCTTCTATAATATCGAAGTAAGGTGCGACTTGCGCTATTTGCCTTATTGCAAATTTTGACTTTATCTCCTTGAGAATAGTCATTAACTCTCCAAGAGTTTATTATTGCAATTTAGTACTTCTAAAATCTAAAGATAGATTTATGAAGATCCTTCAATTTCATTATCATACTTTAAGGATCCAATCCTTAGTTCTGATTAAGAAATTAAGGAGTCTACTGCGGTAAGTATAATGGATTAAGCACTAGAGTTATCATCACATAAATCTTCCAAAGATTATGCTCTACTATTTGCTTAACTCCGGGCTTATGCCTAATATGTTATTTTATCAAATAAAGTAACTTATTATTTTCCAGGACCATCCTGAAATTTTATTCCCAATTTGAAAATTAAACCATTTAAATACATTTTCCCTAGGATTATGTTTTAAATGTCAATCTTTCATTTTTTTTTTTATTCTAATAGTCCAACTATTTAATCAACGATTTAAGTACTATTTATTATAATGATTACAATAGTCCAATTATTTAATCAACTATAATTTAATAGATTAAAATCAATTATATTGATTACTATAATCCAATTATAAAATCAACTATAAATGAATTGTTTGAACATAGTCCAACTATTTAATAAAAACATTTAAAATTAGTCCAACTAACATTTAATTATTTATATGACGAATGATATTTGAATGAGCGCGTATGGCAAGTAATTAAACGAATATTGCAAATTCAATTCTTGCCTCCCACTATTTTTCGGCGAGCATCTAACCCTCTATCGAGTACTCGGGAAATCGTGTTTCCTAGCGGGCTAGGATCCCGTTAAATATCACACAATCTTGACTTTGGCCAACAAATTGTATGATAATTAACTAGGTAGATCTCTAAGATCAATTGGATCCAATCCAATTTCTAGATCCAGTAGGGGGACATCCAAGTCCGAAACATTTATCTTATATATGCCAATACATCCAATGTATTACCTAACATTTTTCCTCTGAATCAACTAAGCCTTGGCTTTAGCACAACAAACTTAGTGATCCCAGTTAAGCGCGACCCATTGACCATGGAAAGCTTCGTAATCAATGTCGATGGACAAGAAGTGATCTTGACTTTGGCCAACAAACCACAACTTGGACAAGACACTGATATGGAACAAAGCTCTCGTGATTCAAACACATCCTCGACGGACAAAGGCCTTGACTTTGGCCAACAAGCCAATGCCAGTCTCGGATCTTGAGTGAGAATCACTCAATGGAAGGAAAGACGCTTAATATTTTCTGAGGGTTTTTCGAGTGCAAATTGGCAACCAATTTATTATCTTTGTTAAGGTCTCATCATCATACACCCTTAAACATGCATTCTAAACACATAATAAAGCGCGTATAAATAAATAATAATGATATGCGGATGGATACTTTACACAATTGATCCCAGATCAAATCTCTCCCGCTAGCACATGTATTTACTTTTACCCGTTACACTACACTTCTAAAGAAACCTCATTTACATTGAGGGGAATATGTGAGAAGAGAATACAAAGAATAAGGAGGTGATAAAGCTGGACACGCAGGTCCAATTAATAAATCAAATTTATTACAACAATTTCTAAAATTGCCCCACCCATCTAATATCCATCCGATATACATTATTCATGCATCGCAACCATGTATTCACACAAGCATGTTATCAATCAATATAATCAAATTAATTAATCTGATAATTAGTGATCATCCAATGTTCAAACAATGATTTGATTTTGTTCGAGTCAAACTCGTTTTGCAAATAAGTACTCAAAGTACAAATTCTCGAATTAAATTAAACTACATAATTAAATCCAATTCAATTTGTATTTAATTCTAATTCGCTATTTAATTCCAAATTAAATACTACACTTTATTTAACGAACCTTTACGACTTAAATTCCAAATTTAATCGTTACGGGTCTCAAAGCCCGATTAACGTCTAACGTTAATTTAATTAAAGTCCAATGGGCTTTTAATTAATTTCTTAAGGCGTGTACTTTTGGTCAACTCGGGTCAAACCGAATAACCAAAATCCCATCCGGGAATTACCCCATAAACCTAGAAATCAATTTAGGCCCAATTAAACTTTAAAGGTCCATTAAGTCGCATTTGGGTTTTATGGATGCGGTTTTGGGCCCAATTGGATCCAATCCATAAGCCTAGAAATCAATTTAGGCCCATTAAGCCCAATTAAACTTTAAAGGTCCATTAAGTCGCATTTTGGTTTTATGGATGCGGTTTTGGGCCCAATTGGATCCAATCCATTTGGCCTAAACCTAACTTGGTACAACCAAACCCAATAAGCCCAATAACAACTTTAAAAGCCCAAATCCAATTTTAAGGCCCAATATAATTAAATTACAAAAATCAAATTTCCCAATTTAATTACACTGAAGTGTATAACACAATTAATCACCCAAATCAATATTTCCAAAACATTAATTTATACAATTAATCATGCTCAATTACAACAAAACATGTCCAACACATTTCATCAAAAATCAAACCCATAATCACATGCTTAAAGTCTCGGCATTTACGGAATTTTATATCCGATTTGGTTTCAATCCAATTATATCCTCAATCGACATAAATCAACATTCCCGAATAATTTCCAACACATCTAATGATCAAAAAATCAAAATCCAAGACATTTTAGGGCTAGTCAAGTTTCGGCCAAGCCATCCAAATTTGGGCAAAAATGTTCCAAACCAATTTTCTTGAAATTGATCCAATCAATCTTCAATTCAACATGATTTAAGCATATTCAAACATCCAATTTAATCAAATCATGCTCAAAATCAATTTACCGAATTTTAAGCCCTAAATCAAATTTCATGCTCAACCTTGCTCTGATACTATTGTTGGTTTCTATTAAGGTCCCAAGATCATGAACAAGCATGAAATAAGTGCGAATACAAATCAACGAAGTTGCGGAATACTTACATTGATCGGTTGAGCGACGTTTTGACGAACAAAAATCTTTTCTTGCTCACTGTCACAGCTCACGACAGTGAGGTTTTTGAGCTCCACCATTTTCGGTTTTTGGATCATCTTCCAAGCTCCAAGCTGTGTCAAACGATTCCCGGCTCAAGGGTGGACTTCCCTATCTTCTTCGCATGATCCCGTTGAGTGCTAGCTCTATTGATTTTGCAAAAAAATCAAACACTCTTGCTTCCCTAGCTCACGACAGTGAGCTGCTACAGAAGAGAGAAAAACAGCCCATGAAGGGCGTGAGAGAGAGAGAGAGTAATGAAAGAGAGAGTTGTGTGTACTTTGTATTTTGTGTATCAAATACACTTAAATGAAATTCAAATTCATTTACCACATATTTGGCTTTACAAAATTCAAACCATAAAGCCACACCAACCTCCATCAACTCACATCACTCATGAATAGTGACTTGCGTCAATCACTCAAAGTGAAAGACAACTATCACTTGATTGACGAATGATGTGACGCTAGAAGCGACTAGCGATTTGACGCTTGATTTGACTTGCGTGCCACACTCGAATTCGAAATGCGAATGCGCTCCAAAATAATCTCGGGCTCGGGTTCGCTAATTCCAAATTAACGAATTTTCCGTTGCTTCGTAATTAAATGATTACGCCTAGCGAAATCACTATTTATGTCGCTAACGAATTAATTCTAAATTAATTCGTTCGCCCGAATTAAAATCTAATTTTAATTCCGCGTCGAAATCAAATTTCGTTTAATATATCAAATATATTAATTTGTCGATTAATTCCAAATTAATCGTTATCTCTCTTTAATTGATATTTTATCCCAGATAAAATATCTCCGCTATTAATCCCAAATTAATTTTCTCTCTTCTAATTAATCCCAGATTAATTTAGAGTGCGAGTCATACGTCATCGGTGAATCTTTGGGAAGCGACCCATGAGATCCCCGGATATGTTGGCAGTAAATTCGGTCGTCGGACTATCCGAACACGTAAGTACCTAGTACTACGTTTTACCGATTTACAAGACAAGGTTGGCTTCTAGCAAAGCGCCATGCCTACCCAATTCTCTAGAAATATCCTTACTCTCTAAAGGATCTATATCAGGCGTAGTATACATATTATTGCGTATTTCTGTCCAGTATCGGATGATCACGTGCTAGGCCTGGGGCTGGAATTGTGTCTGCCTCATACGAAGCACATGTCGGATGTCTGGTAACTAGTCTCTATAATCGGATAAACATGACCTTGTCATTTTATCCCGATGACTGCAGTACTTAAGAGTACTAGTATCGTATCCTACGTGACCATTATTTCCATATGACTGGAGTGACACTTCCGTCTTGACATCACACCCAACACACTACGATTCTCAATATACCCAGCATAGGCGTACACAGAACCTGTTAAAGCCCTGGACGACCGCAACCAAAGTATATTGATTGTCGCAAGTATTAGCGGTGCAAGTCTCAGGTTAAGACCAAATACACCTACCCTGTTTCGGACTTCCATAGACACATAGTCATACTACCAATGGAATTCCGATGGGGTCTATCCAGACCGAAGCTGTTTCCCGTACCATCGGTAAAACACAACCTCATATTACACTTGCATGAGTATCCTATACCCAAATATATGAGAACTATGCCGTTGTGCCCTCACAACGCGCACAAGTGTAATACTAGTCTTTTACGCATTTATCGATGTCCAATCTCGACAATGCTCTGACTAGGGATATTTAATGATTTATCCTTCTTGGACTGATACTGTCTCATATCATTCTCCGTCCAGGAACAAATCATAGGGACCTCCTATCATTTATATATCTAGGTGATCTAATCACAAATGATAAGAGAGCAATCTCCTTTGTCACATAGTTAATTTGTAAAACAACACCATGATCTGTACAAATAGTGACGTTATGGGTCATAATTGTCCAACAAGCAGTAGATATCATCCTTATGGAAGGTAGAAGATTTTTCGACGCTAAGGAAAATTGTAGCGTCAAAAAACTGGGTTGAATCATATTGTAGTGTTGAGCACTTGTTTTCTCACTTAGTTAAAGAATTTATATCGTGGTTTTGTATGTTCTCAGTTGCCCCTCACTCTGTGATTTAACGTAGGTGGTGGTGATGTTTTGTGTTTTACCACTTGCAGGTTCAGAATTCAATCTGCCTGCCCATCTCTTTACAAGACAATTAAGAGATCAATTTTTATTTTTGTTCTGTTCTCTCTTTTTTTAGTATTGACATTGATGATGGATGTATTTTCCGATTTTGGAGAGAAACTCTAGAGCATAGAGATTGCAATTACTTCTGTTAATTATTTTGTTTATTTGTTGGAGCAATATCATATATTTGAAAGTGAAATCATGTTTTCTCATTGAAGAAGTTGACTTTAAAATGAACAGTGGTAGGGGAATCCTCGTATGATATTTTTTTTCCTATGCAAGTGGGTTTTAGTTTGTTTGTTTTTCCCCCGAAAAATTGAGTTAGTTCCAACGGTAAAATCTTACAAGAGATTAGAATTTGAATTTATTCATGAGTAAGATTTTCACGCTCCTAAATTTTAATAACACTGTTTTTTATTTTTATTTTTTTCCCAAAAATAATTTAATTTTGGCAAAAATACAAAACAGACCCTCTATCTTTCACGTTTGTTCATTTCAGTCATCTAACTTTCAGTTTTGTCAATTCAGTCCTCTAACTTTCATTTTTTGTCAATTCAAGGCTCCGTTACAAATTTTTTACTGCTGCCGTTATAGTCCTCTAAAGCCGTTTTTTTTTTCATTTTTTTTCATTTTTTTCGGAATTAAATGTAAATTCAAAAAAAGGGAAAACATTATGGTCGTTCCCCTTCACATTTCTCTGAATCAAAAAAAAAAAAAAAAAGAGATTCGTGAGAGTTCTCACTGAATCAAAACCAAAAAAATGGATTCACTCAAATCCCTAACTTTGAGTCCGCGAGAGAGAGAGTGAGCCGGTTTGAGAGAGAGAGAGAGAGAGAGAGAGAGAGAGAGAGAGAGCGACTGAGTTCTCAGCGGTGTCGCCGCCCCTGCCGTCCCTACTCGGCTAAAATACTTGTTGTCAACTGAGTTCCCTAACTTTTTTTAGGTGAGAATGGAATAATCTACTTTATATGGCTTATTTTTCCTTTTTTTGAGTGAATAATATATATTTGTTTATCTGTTTGCTGAACATCTTCACATGCAATTTTATTGTTTCGAAATATTTTGGTCCCCACTTGGAGGAATTGTTTGCTGTGTGGGGTATTTAGATGTCAGCCCTTTATTTTTCTGTTGGGCTAATGGTGTGTGGGGTTACTTAAGACTATCTTTGTCACTGTCTTTGTCGGCTAAAATTCTTATGTTGTGTGCTGACTTTTTTTATTATTTTAAACTTTCAGAAGGAAGATGATTGGACAAAAGTTTACATTAGTTCTTCACTACAATGGAGTATTGCACCACTCGGTTAAGAACTCGGTAAGAAGAGGAAGTATATAGGTGGTGAAAGTTTATAATAATGTGGATTCAAATTGCTTTTCTGTACCAGAGGTTAAGAATTATTGTGCGGAGTTAGGGGTATTGGATTATGTCCAGTTTTATTATCTTGTGCCTGGGTTGGATCTTGACAATGGCTTAAGATATTTGTTTACTGATGGTGATACTCATGAATTATTTAAGTGTCTTGACCCCATTGATCCTAAAATAGACATTTATGTAGAACATGCAACCCCTGTTCAAAAACATTTGTTAGTCAAGGATGTTAGTGTTGATGTTGAGGATGGAGATGGGGCTCTTGCTGATGATGAGTTTGAGGAGGGTGATAATATAGTCGATGAAGGGAATGGTGTTAGGGGCAATGATGGGAATGGTGTCGTGGGAGATGTGGATTATGAATGGTATGACTCTGACTATGATGACCCAACCAATGAACAATTATATGAAATTACTGTAGATGACTACATAATTCAGCCCACCATAACCCATAACAGTCAGCCCTCACAAGAACTCACAAATGCCATCCATACATTGTCACACCCACCTAATTTTGCAAACCAATCACTATCCCACCTAGATCTAATTCCAAGTCTTTTTAATTGGCCGTTGGATGAAATTCCAAGTTAATCCGACTATGCATCCTTAGACCAGTTGCATTCTCCCGACAATTCTGATGGTGGGCAAAAGAAAAAATTACATGAATTTAGAAGTGAATACTTAAAGGATCATGAGTTTGTGTTGGGGATGTCATTTAGGGACAGCAAGCAATTCAAAGAGTTTGCACGAGCTTACAAATTGAAGCACGGATATGGCATCAAGTTGTCAAAGAATGAGAAGGCTAGGGTGAGGTATAAATGTGTTGAAGGTTGTCCTTGGAAAGTGTCTGCAGGTATTGATAAGGAGGCAAACTTCCGGATTAGTGCGTTGTATAATACTCATACATGTATTAGATATTTCCATAGTAAGCAAGTTTCTGCACATTGGGTAGCAGAAAAGTATGTTGATTAATTTCGGACTAATATTGAATTTAAAGCTAAAGATTTGGTAGCTGTAGTGGGGCGGGATGTTACTGTGCAGCTTGCCTTGTCGAAGGCAT
This sequence comes from Zanthoxylum bungeanum, assembly GCA_019454045.1. Classification (NCBI taxonomy): domain Eukaryota; kingdom Viridiplantae; phylum Streptophyta; class Magnoliopsida; order Sapindales; family Rutaceae; genus Zanthoxylum; species Zanthoxylum bungeanum. The sequence continues at coordinate 95,204 of SKCR01028397.1, forward strand.
ACAGAGCTAGAGACATTTCTAGAGGCATGGTAAGAGGAAACTTTTGTGAGCAATACACCAAGGTTAGACACTATTGTGCGGAGTTGAGAAGATCTAACCCAGGTACCACAACAACTGTGACTTTGGCTGTGGTACCTAGGTTAGATCTTCTCAACTCCGCACAATAGTGTCTAACCTTGGTGTATTGCTCACAAAAAAGAAAAAAAGAAAAAAAGAAAACGACGTTAGAGGACTATAACGACAGCAGTAAAAAATTGTAACGGAGCCTTGAATTGACAAAAACTGAAAGTTAGAGGACTGAAATGAAAAAACGTGAAAGATAGAGGGTCAATTTTGCATTTTCTTCTTTAATATATATATTTCAAAATATTAATAGGTGAATATATCACATCATCTGCACTGATCAGGAATTCATGATTCTCTACCCTCTTTGACTGCATAAAGTCGATGGTTAATGGAAATGGTCAATATGTGAATCTTTAAAGCCAAAACATAACTTGTTGCATCTAAATTTCCCAATAGATAATTTTTTATCTATGGTCAGTTCCATCGTCTACATCATCTTGTTTATTCCGTCTTCACAATGAAGAGCATGCAATGCATTTATTCTTTGAATGTCATCTTCTTTGGCAATAGCTCACACTTCTCTGTTTGGAGTTACATTACCCATATTTCAATCAACACTCGGTAGCCTTATGGAGATTATCTTGTCTTATTATATTAGTGTTAAACTTTGTAGTTGGAGACTTGAAACATGTATGAAATACGTTTTTCTTAAAGCGTTATTCGTCTCATCTCGATGAGATTTACTTTTAGGATACATTGTGAAATTACTTCCAGGATATGACAAGCTTACAATGAATCTACACATCCAATGACTATGTGTAAGGATGACAATTATATCTGAAAAGTTCTGGAAAAATATGAATACGCATTAAAAAATATGAATTGGATAGAATGATTGTGTGCATTGCACACTGAAAATGATTGTGGAGCTGTGTAGTTTAATCGAAAATCAGTAATAATAAATCGCTCTAAGAGTGATTTGAGCGATTTATGATTAATCAGAATTAATCGATGTTTAATAAAAAATTAATTGGGAAATATAAAGTTGATATTTTGTATGGTTGAGAATAAAAAAAAAATCAGCTCTCTCAAAATTATCCAAAAATCACTAAAAGTCATTTATTAATTGTAGACGTTGGTTTTTGCATGAGGTCCACAATTGAGAATTTGTATGATGGGGCACTAGCGATCCTGTAAAATGAAGTTAGAGTGAGAGGGGAGTTCCTACACACCGGTGTGGTGGACGCCGTAGGCGCTCCAACGCTCAAGTCAATAGTGAAGACGAGTAAAATATAAGGGAAAAGCAAGGTCTGAAGTTACCTGGTCTTTTGTGGGCTGCTGTGAGGGCGGTAGGCCGGTGTTTAGAGGGTGAGAGGTTTTGAGAGCTTCAGTATAAGAACTGAGACTTGGAATTGGAATGCTTAAGCTTCAATCATCTATAATTCTGAATTATGCTTCCTTTAAATATGTTTTGAGGTGTCACTTTACAGTTGGAATAGTAGTCGTATTTACGAAAGTGGGCCCACTAACATGTTAAACAATTAGATTTCGGTGCTGAATCAGCTAATTACGTGGAAAATAATTAACTTATGATGAGATGTTTTTCAGTGGAGGACGATTGGAAAGTTGGGCTGCAATGCAGGCTTTGACTGAAATTGGGTCTGAAAAGCAAAATGGGTCATCGGCCCAAACAAGATTTGGATACTATTGGAGGATTTGGGCTTTATTTTTCATGAGTAATGAGGTGAAAAGATGATTATGCCATTGGCCTAAATTTTGACCCGTATAGTTTGTCCCATACTCTCTAGGTCAATGAGTTCTTGGCTTGGAGAGTATACAATGAGTATGTCGTCTGAGATCGGTGTAGATGTACCTAAGTATTGATGTCATTTGGACTTGTCAAAAGTCATAAAACGTTGGCGGAGCTAAGTAAAACACTAGGATGATTCTCAGTCGACCAACTATAGTAGTTGATGTCGCTTGGACCTGTCAAAGGTCAAACTAAGTTGTTGGAACTAAATAAATATTATGGATGATCCTCAGTCGACCGGATATGATGTTGATGTCGCTTGGACCTGCCAAAGGTCAAACCATATTAATGAATACAAATAAATATTAGGGATGATCCTCAGTCGACCAAATATGATGTTGATGTCGCTTGAACCTGCCAAAGGTCAAATCATATTAATGATAACAAATAAATATTAGGGATGATCCTCAGTCGACCAGATATGATGTTGATGTTGATGTCGCTTGGATCTATCAAAGGTCAAACCATGTTAATGATAACAAATAAATATTAGGGATGATCCTTAGTCGACCAGATCTAATTATTGACTCGACATGAGCAATTGGGGAATGTTCCCGTCGACTGAACCAGATGACGACCATGGCAATCTCTAGCCGACTGGTCCTAAAAAGGACCAGGGGAGTCTTCAATGTCGTATAGACCAGATGAAGGTTCATGCCTTGAACTTGACTCAACATGATCCATTTGAGAATGTTCATGTTGACTGGAGCAGATGAAGGCCATGATAATCTCTAGTCGACTGGTCTCAAGAGGACTAGAGGAGTCTTCAGTGTCGTCTGGATCAGATGAAGGTTCAGGTCTTGAAATTGACTCGACATGAGCCATTAGGGGATGTTCCTGTCGACTGAATCAGATGAAGGCCAAGAAAATCTCCAACCGATTGGTCCTGAAGAGGACCAGGGGAGTCTTCAATATCGTATGGACCAGATGAAGGTCCAGGCCTTGAACTTGACTCGACATGAGCCATTGGGGAATGTTCTCATCGACTGGAGTAGATGAAGGCCAGCAAATTCTCCAGCCGACTGTCCTGAAGAGGACCATAGTAGTCTTCAATGTCGTCTAGACCAGATGAAGGTACAAGCCTTGAACTCGACTTGACATGAGCCATTAGGGAATGTTCCCATTGACTGGATCAGATGAAGGCCAGGACAATCTCCAGCCGATGGTCTTAAGAGGACCAGAGGAGTCTTCAATATCGTCTGGATCAGATGAAGGTCCAGTCTTGAACCCGACTCGACATGAGTCATTAGGGAATGTTCCTATCGACTGAACCAGATAAAGGCCAGGATAATCTCTAACCGACTAGTCTCAAGGGGACAAGAGGAGTCTTCAATGTCGTCTGGACCAGATGAAGGTTCAGGTCTTAAACTCGACTCAACATGAGTCATTGGGGAATGTTCCCATCGACTGGACCAGATGAAGTCCATGATAATCTCCAGCCGACTGATCCTGAGAAGGACCAGTGGAGTATTATCGTCTGGACCAGATGAAAGTCCAGGCCTTGAACTTGACTTGGCATGATCAAATGAAGGCCAAGACAATCTCCAGCCGACTGATCTCAAAAGGACTATGAAAGTCTTTAGGTCGTCTGGACCAGATGAAGGTCCAGGTCTTGAACTTGTTATAGACATTGCTTACGAGCTTTAAACAATGAATCATGGTTAATAATAAAGAGAAAATACTATTACCCGTCGTCTAAAGACTGGGTCGTCTAAAATTTTTAGACCAACACTACCATGGGCTCACATTGTCGTGTCGAATGGATCTTGCTCTGCATATGGCGTTGCCTGTATGAAATCACGAACATTGTTAGTAGTAAGGGAGAGACGTTTATACCTATCGTTGGGGACAATGTCGTCTGAGCAATTGATGGCTCTCCGGAGTAACCATGTTATATCATCTAGGCCGAATGAAGATCCCTTGCGAGAACTTATACTTTCTGTGTCGAATGGAGATGATGACTTACTTGGAAGATGTTTCGTTTTCGTCTGGGATAATTAGGGTCCAATGAATAAGGTTCCATGTAGTCTAAGAAGTACAAGTCTCTTCATTAATCGTATAGGGAAAACGAAAGTCTTGATCTTCGAGGTAGGCAATCCGAGTAATCGTAGCAACTCCCATTCGCAATGTCCCCAGTCGACAACTTAGTTTGTTCCTCCTTACTTGTTGGGCCACAAGTAGAATTCATAAAATAGGCTTTGAAGGTTTTGGGCCTTCGCTAAATTGATCATGTAGCTCTAGCGAGAGTATCGAGGCGTCTTTACGCGGGAATTTAAGGAGCCAAAAGGAAATGGGGTATACAGAGGTTTTGGAGGCTCATTTGCTTTATTCATCAAAAACTTTTCTCGTTTTGAAAGTTTGGAATATATCTTCCTATATTCAAGGTATTCTTCATTTCATTTCTCGTGTTATTCCAAATTCATAAGGAGGTATTTTATAATCTATCATCTCAATCGACATCGTTAATCTAACCTCTATAGACTGAGGAATATGTACTTCAACTTCATCTCCCTCATAGATTTTGCTAATGGATTCAGAATCCCCATTCCTAGGTTAGTCTGGGAGGTATTGAACCATTACGAATTGGCTTCTTCGCAATTGATGCCAAACACATGGAGAATATTGATGTCGATTGAATGTATGTCGTTTGTGTTGGATAATATGACCCATAGCGTCACTATTTGTACAGATCATAGTGTTGTTGTACAAATTAACTATGTGACAAGGAAATTGCACTCTCATCATTTGTGATTAGATCACCTTAGATATATAAATGAAGAGAGGTCCCTATGATTAGTTCCTGGATTGAGAATGATATGAGACAGTATCAGTCCACGAAGGATTAATCATTAAATATCCCTAGCCTGAGTATTATCGAGACTGGACATCGATAATGCGGAATAGGCTAGTTTTGCACTTGTGCGCGTTGTGAGGGCACAACGGCATAGTTCTCATATATTTGGGTATTGGATACTCATGCAAGTGCGATAGGAGGTTGTGTTTCACCGATGGTACGGGAAACAGCTTCGCTCTGGATAGACCCCTCGGAATCCCATTGGTATTATGACTATGTGTCTATGGGAGTCCGACATCAGGGTAGGTGTGTATGGTCTTAACCTGAGACTTGCACCGCTAATGCTTACGACAATCAGTATACTTTTGTTGAGGTCGTCTAGGACTCTAACCGGTTCTGTGTACGCCAATGCTGGGTATATTGAGAATCGTAGAGTATTGGGTGTAATGTCAAGACGGAAGTATCACTCCAGTCATAGTGGAGATGATGTCACGCAGGATACGGTATTAGTGCTCTTAAGTGCTGGCCGGCCATCGGGATATTATGACAAGGTCATGTATATCCGATTATAGAGACTAGTTACCAGACATCCGATATGTGCTTCGGACGGGGCAGACACTTATCCAGCCCCAGCCCTAGCACGTGACTATCCGATACTGGGCCGATATACACAATACTTGGTATACTACGCCTGATATAGATCTTAAATATTCTTAGAGAATATGACCGGAGAATTGGATAGACTTCGTGCGTTGCTAGAAGCCGATCTTGTCTCGTAAATCGGTAGAACGTAGTACTTGGTACGTACGTGATTCGGATATTCCGACGACCGTATTTACTGCCGAATTATCCGGGGATCTCATGGGTCGCTTCCAGATAATGCACCGATGACGCATAACTCGCACTCATTAATAATCTGGGATTATATAGAAGAAAGAGAAAATTAATCTAGGATTAATTACGGAGATATTTTATCTGGGATAAAATATCGTCTAAAGAGAGAGAATGATTAATTTGGAATTAATCGATAAATTAATATATTCGATATATTAAACGAAATTGGATTTCGACGCGGAATTGAAATTGGATTTTAATTCGGGCGAACGAATTAATTCGTTAGCGACGTGAATAGTGAATTCGCTAGGCGTAATCATTTAATTACAACGCGACGGAAAACTCGCTAATTAGGAATTAGCGAAACCGAGCCCGAGTGTGATTGCGAGCGCATTCGTATTTCGAATTCAAGTGCGGCAACGCAAGTCACATCAAGCGTCAAATCATTCGTCACATCAAGCGTCAAATCAAATGTCACTTTGAGTGATGTGATTGATTGATGTGATTGATTGATTGAAAGACTACATGTCACTTTAATAAAGTGAAATGAATAGTTGATGTGTTTTGGTGGAATAGTGTTGGTGGTTGAGATGCCATTTCCATTTGATTTTATTTGATAAATAAAATGGTAAATGCTTATTATTTTTTGGAAAAATATATAAAGCATTTTGGTAATTCATTTAATAAGTCAACCATAACACTTCCTCTCCAATTCTCTCTCACCACTCACGCCCAAAAGGGCTTCATCTCCTTCTTCTTCACAGCTCTCTGCCGTGAGCTTCAAGGGAGCAATGAGTGAGTTTTTGTGGCAAAAACTCAAGTGCTAGCACACTTACGGGACTTGCGAAGGTGTTAGGGAGGTTCACCCATGAGGCGGGATCCATTCGATGAAGTTTGGAGCTTCAAATTTGGATCCAAAACTGCCCAAAACAGTGAGCAAATTCTGCACAGCAGTGGTGCCAAACCAGTGAGCGTTTTTGGCTCCATTCGGCTTCAAATCGTCTCAACCGATCGATGTGAGTATTCCGCAACTTCGTCGATATGTATTCGCAATGTTTTTCATGCTTATAATCGATCCGGGACCATAATAGAAACCAACAGTTTGAGTTAGGGATTGAGTTTGGGGTGAGGGAATTGCTGCATACATATTACATTAAGGAGAATTTGAGTGAGAATGGGAGATACCACTTATATCTTCATCAGAAGAAGGAGTCTTTGGTGTTGGGGCTTACAACGAATGATATGGGGGATTGGTAGAAACTTTACTTCTTTGTAAGAGGAGATAGTGGTTTTGGGTCGACTGGGACTAGTCGTATTCCTAAACACTGGAATTCGTCGAGTGAGTGTTTTACTCTGTTCCTCTATATTTATATATTCTGCTCGTATTACTGAGGTTTTATCTTTCCCTTAGTAGGTCTTCGACGTAATAGAATTTTCGATAGCGCCAGTCGAGTCGTCTCAAATATGAAATTCATCATTAACCTTCCTGCAACAGATAGGAATTGGAGAGCCATTTTGAGAGAAGAGATTGAGGCTGACTCCGTTGTGGAAGGAAGTATTCGAATTTAGAAGGTACTCTTTTGGCTCATTGTAGATAAATTTTTGCCGTCATATTGGGCATTTGGTCGTGTCGACTGAATTTCGGAAAGTTGTTATTTTTAAAGCCATTAACACCTGAAGAAATTTTATACGGAGCTGAAATAATGTCGGGTCGATTAAGGTGCCATCTTTTGAAGAAATGAAGACCAATAGGAGGAAAAAAAATGCTAAGGGAAAAGAGCCTAAAATTCAAGAAGTTGAGGTCTCAATGCCTAAGGAAGTTGTTTCAACTAGGTTTCCAGCTGTAGACACTACATTTTTGCATAAAGCCCAATGATGGGCTTCATATGGAGGCACTACTCGATAAGTCGCGGGAAACGGAAGTCGGAAGGAAAAAATTTAAAAATAAATACATCAACAAATTAAACTCGCTAATTGGCCTCGGGTTCGCCCGATTAATCTTTGTTTTAAAATATTAAGCCTTTGCCCAAAACCCCCGCACCCATCCAAAGCCCATTTCGCCCAAGCCCAATCCAAAAATAATTAAAATATTTAAAACACATGTCACAAATTAAATTAAATCCAATTAAATTAAATCAAATCAAATTAAAATCAAAACAAATCCCTTCCTAATTTAAATAAATCACCTACCAAATTAAAGAAATTCCCCCACCAAAAATATAAATATTCTTTCCTTAAACAATTAAATTAAATACACACACAATTACTTGATTTGATCAATTTTTTAAACCATGCACAAACAAGGAAACCCTAAGATACACTATTATAAAAAGAAACCTATGCCAACCATATTTCCCCCTGGACACTCTCTCACTCTCATTCACGACACAACACACAAAGATAATAAACCCTAAGCTCACAAATCTACTCGGCTCCCTCCATATTCACTACTTCCCCCCTCTCGCTCCTCACTTACACGGCCACAAACGAAACCCTAAAACGCAACCACATGCCACCACATTCTCTTTCTCACCCGAAGACAGAACCAAACCCTAGCTCTCCACTCTCTCTCTCGCCTCTCATCAACCCACAAACTTAAACACCACTTACGGCACTAACCTAACAAAAGAATAAAAACCCTGCTCTCACTCACTGATACGACACCATGAACCCTCACGCCTCTCTCTCAAAAAAAAATAAAACCCTAGCACAACGCCCCTCTTCGCTTGGCCTTAGACTTATTCACGTGGGTCCCATTTTCTCTCAACGCCCAAGCCCACAAAAAAGAGTCGAACTGTCACCGCACAAGACTAAACCAAAACAAACAGATCTAAACACACTCCCACTCAAAAGCCGTGAACAATAAAATTCTAAGTAGTAAAACAACCCCTGCACCGACTCACGCACACAGTAATAAACACAAACATGAGCCTTGAGACATGAGACATGAGCAATCAAAAACCAAAACCTAAGATCCCACGTCTCTCTAACTCAGCAAGCGATAAACCCTCCATCGGCGTGAACCGTCACACCTCACCTCACGCCACTCACCCTGCACAGCCCTCTGACCGCCAAAAACAGAAAGCCGTGAAACTCAACCAAAATCAGCCCGATAAACACCAAAAATAATACCCCAAAACAGTCAACAAAACAACCAAACATCGAGCAAAACAGCGAGCAAAACAGTAAAGAAAAATAGTAGAAAAACAGTGAAGAAAATAATAGAAATAGCAGTCCAAAACAACGGTAAACCAGAAGAATAATGAAGCATTAACCCTTCCGGCGATGACGTAACGCACTTCCGAGGAGCATCTTAAAAGGTAAGACCTGAGGGCCCCCTATTTTTTATTATTTATCTTTTCAGTTATTCCTTGTCGATCATTCGCATGCATCATTGTGTTTTATGGATGGTTTTACTTGTGTTGGGTTGATGGTTGAGTGTTATCCCTTGCGGTATATCGGATGGAAACCCAGACGTAAATTTCGTAGCTGAATTCGAATGGACAGTAGTGCGGTCTGTGCTTGGGATACAACTCCACGTACCGCTTGAGGAATTTTCAAGCACATGTTTTATTTTGGTATTTAATTTCGTGTTTGTTGTTCCGCTATTTATTTTCTATGTGTTGTTTCTTTCTTTATGTATTGTTAATCTAATGCGCATGGGCTAACTAGGGTGGATTAAAGGTCCTCTATTCGAGGGAAATGCTTAAAGGCTACCTTTACCACGATGTTTTGCCGCGCCGAACAAAGTACACTCGATTGAATGTGAAATGTGTTTAATCGGGCATACAAGGTCCTATATTATTTATTTGTTTATTCATGCATTGATAATTTAGTGCGCATGGGCTAACTATGGTGGATTAAAGGTCCTCTATTCGAGGGAAATGCCTAAAGGCTACATTTACCATGATGTTTTGCCGCGCCGGACGAAGTACGTTTGATTGAACGTGAGATTTGTTCAATCGGGAATACAAGGTCCTATATTATTTATTTGTTTATTCATGCATTGATAATTTAGTGCACATGGGCTAACTAGGGTGGATTAAAGGTCCTCTATTCGAGGGAAATGCCTAAAGGCTACCTTTACCATGATGTTTTGCCGCGCCGGACGAAGTACACTCGATTGAATGGGAAATGTGTTTAATCGGGCATACAAGGTCCCATATTATTTATTTTTTTATTCATACATTGATAATTTAGTGCTCATGGGCTAACTAGGGTGGATTAAAGGTCCTCTATTCTAGGGAAATGCCTAAAGGCTACCTTTACCATGATGTTTTGCCGCACCGAACGAAGTACGTTTGATTGAACGTGAGATGTGTTCAATCGGGCATACAAGGTTCCATATTATTTATTTGTTTATTCATGTATTGCTACTTGATGCACATGGGCTAATCATGTAGGTTAAAGGTCCTCAATTCGAGGGAAATGTCTAAAGTCTACCTTTGCCACGAATGTTTTCCGCGCCCTTCTCCTATTGATTGCGTTATTCGTCTTTGTCTTGGTTGTCATTTTACATCTTTTCATTTTCACATTCGTGCCATGTTTATGTTAGAGTGTTTGATTCTAATGGTATATCAGATGGAAACCCAGACGTAAATTCTGTAGCCAAATTCGAATGGACGGTAATGCGGTCTGTACTTGGGATACAACTCCACGTACCGCTTGAGCAACATTAATACGTGTTTCCGTGTCATTTCAGATACCACTTTGGTAATCTTGATTGAACGCATTTCCGAACGCTACACGAACATATGTATTTTGTCTCATTTCCGTTCGAACGCGTTTTCGAACGCTACACAAACGTATGCATTCTGCCTCATTTTCGTTCGAACGCGTTTCCGAACGCTATTCGAACGCGCATGCATTCTGCTTTACCATGCATCAGGTCTTATCCCATTCGAACGCGTTTCCAAACGATATACGAACGTGAACATTCTGTTTACCGTTCGAACGCGTTTTCAAATGCTACACGAACGCACATACAGTGAACATATTTATTTTCATCACATTTCATGCATGTTTGCTTCTTTGGTCATTTCTTTTGCATTACATAATTAATCATATCATTTCATTATTGACGCTTTTACCGTTATTAATTATTTATATTTCTGCATTTATTTATTTGATATGCTCATGAGTTTGTGTGCTCGCTTTTATTATTAATGCCTTTATAGTTGTTATTAGTTACACCATTGCACTTCATCATTTAATACGTTTATAAATTATGCATTTTACCTTCATTTACGATTATGGGTGTGCAATCTTGTGTGTTGATTACATTATCTTGCATGTGTTGTATGAGACTTGGTTATATTATCGCATAAATCTTTTCATTACAATTGGCATAAGTAAGGGACCGTTCCGAACCCAACGGTTTGAGGTCTTCCCTTGCGAGGGGTGAGTGCGGCCTTAAATCATTTCCCGATTCACACTGGGTGGCGACTCCATTTTATTTCTCCGGTTTAGTCCCCCGTGGGCTACTCCGTACTCCCGATCGGGCCTTGAGCCTGGACAAAGCGTCGCCGATTTCTGTGTTCTACAGTCTGGCGACTCCACTGGGGATAGAGAATCGGCCCCGAAATAATGTCTTATAATGTTTGTGATTTTTACTTTAGTTAACCTTGTCTACAAGTGGGTTGGGACCAGGGGTTAATAAGACTTTCCAAACTAAAGTTAATTTAACCAAAATGTATTATTAGAGTTAGATAATGATTTGGTGTTTTCCTTCACTCACTACCTTTTTATAGCCAAAAGGAAAAGCTATGAAGACATCTAGATAATCATTTACTCAAAGCTTACCTTAAGGCATATTTAAAGTGATGGACTAATTTGGAGGATCTACTGTTTATTCCTGTCACCGGCGATAAGAGCCTAAGAGGTAAGGGTATTTAAGAGAGTTCGTTCCACCCTCCTCTGGGGAATTTTCAATAGAGGAATCCATTTGACGTTATTCATGTATCGTGAAGTCATTTTCGCTCGAAGCGGCGGATCGTTATATGGTATCATCACTCGTTATCACGTACCTTAGGGTATAAAAAAGGTGTGTTCACTTGGTCGCTTGAACCCTTAAGTGGGGAGACCTAGTTATGGGCAATCCTTCGCTGGCGGGAGCCTTTATCCATATCCTTATAAGCCCGCATATGAACCATAGTCATATATCCTATAGAAGTTGCCCCTTTATGCTTTTGATAACCACATGCATATTATATCTCGTACATCACACGCATCTCATGCATCTCATGCATACACGCATCATGTTAACCTCTGTGTCTTAAAAGCCATCATAGATATCCGTTGGGTTAGAGAAGAAATAAAGATTTGTCAAGAAGAGTTTAACAAACATGGATATCGGGGAAAAGGAAACCGAGGAATAGAAAATTTTACGGCAAGAATAGAAAGACCATTGGGGGGCCCTAAAAAAATAAAAAAGAGAAGAAAAAAAAGAGAGAAAAAAAAATTGTTTGTTCTTAGTCATTAATAGTTAGGCATAAGTCCGATGATGCAAATGTTTGATTTAAGATGAAATCTTAGAAACGATAAACTTTTGACGTGCTTTTATCTGATACTCTGAGTAGTCGATCTATGTTAGACTCGTGATCACTTAATTATAGGTTCTTAGCAGTGAAAACCTGAGTAGTCGACAAGGTGACTAGTTGAAGAAATTGCGGATTGATGAATGACCGTTCGCTTAGATGTCTATCCTGACTTGCTTGTTCTATTATGTGTAGTATGGTTGAAAATAAAAAGAAAAAAGTCTCTAAAGAAAAGAATTGAACCACCTATAATCAATAAGCGTGAAGCTACCCATGGGCGAGTATTAGGACCACCATGAGGAGAAATGCTACCTTAAAGGGTAGGTGTGTTGAAAAAAGAAGCAAAAAGAAAAAAATGAGAAGAATAAAGAAAGAGAGACAAAAGAAAAATAAAACATTACCACATTGAGCACACAAAAGCAATTGCAGAACATAATGGAGACATCTAGGTTGGTTTGACTTATCGATCCCAAATTTGAAACGAAATCATTGAGTTGGCTTACCTAGGAATCAAGCTGTAAAAGAACCTTTGCACACACACACTTTGAGTCTGGCCTAGATCATTTATTTAAAAAACTTGGATTTGAGTTGCATTGAGTGTTTTGAAGGTTCTCTGGTCTCATTACTGAGCATTCTTTGAGGATAATAATATGTATAACTATTAGGACTATTTCGTAGCATGTAATACAGTATAATGATATGGGATGCCTCACCACGTAGCCTACCTTGACCTAGTGCAAGAAGTAGAGAGCAGAAACCTAAACCAGATCAGGGAGCGACCAGTCTACCACCTCACGAATAAGGGCATAACGGGATCTTGAGCCATGGGACCAAAGAAAACTGAGAAATCACCAAAGTAGAATTGGCAGGAGGAAACTATAAGCAGGCCCATGGGGCGACCAAAGACTTTTATATGCAAAGGACACCAAAGAGCACAAGGAAGGCCTAACCCATCGGAATAGGAAATACATCCATGCATACATGCATACATGTCACATGCATGCAATATTTGTCTTATTCTTTCACAGGTTTTGAAAAAAAAGCAGCAAAGACGAGCAAGTTAGTAACGGTTCAAAAATGAGCCATCTCTCATTATTAACGGTTAAAAAATGAGCCATTTCTCATCAAGTAAGTGTTCAAAAATGAGTCATCTCTCATCAAGTAACGATTCAAAAATGAACCATCTCTCATCAAGTAACGGTTCAAAAATGAACCATCTCTCATTAGTAACGGTTCAAAAATGAACCATCTCAACTCAAGTAACGGTTCAAAAATGAGCCATCTCCCATCAAGTAGCGGTTCAAAAATGAGCCATCTCCCATCAAGTAACGGTTTAAAAATGAACCATCTCTCATCAAGTAACGGTTCAAAAATGAACCATCTCTCCTCAAGCAACGGTTCAAAAATGAGCCATCTCTCATCAGTAACGGTTCATAAATGAGCCATCTCTCATCAAGTAACGGTTCAAAAATGAGCCATCTCTCATCAAGTAACGGTTCAAAAATGAGCCATCTCTTATCAAGTAACGGTTCAAAAATGAACCATCTCTCATCAAGTAACGGTTCAAAAATGAGCTATCTCAACTCAGTAACGGTTCGGGAATGAACCACCTCAACTCATAGTACTGTTCAGGAATGAACCATCTTTCATCAAGTAACGGTTCGGGAATGAACCAGGGGTCCAAGCAGCATCTCTCGAAGCAGCTAGTAAGTACGACAGCCGACAAACCAGGTAAGTAAGTAAAAATGCATGCATGACTTTGATAGGTTTTCACTGTCACACACTGCACAAGTCAGATCAAAGTGGGGGCGACTGTAGACACTGTATTTTTGCATAAAGCCCAATGATGAGCCTCGTATAAGTTGTGGAAGTCGCGGAAAACGAAATTCGGAAGGAAAAAATTTAAAAATAAATACATCAACAAATTAAACTCGCTAATTGGCCTCGGGTTCGCCCGATTAATCTCTGTTTTAAAATATTAAGCCTCGGCCTAAAACCCCCGCACCCATCCAAAGCTCATTTCGCCCAAGCCCAATCCAAAAATAATTAAAACATTTAAAACACATGTCACAAATTAAATTAAATCCAATTAAATTAAATCAAATCAAATCCCTTACTAATTTAAATAAATCACCTACCAAATTAAAGAAATTCCCCCACCAAAAATATAAATATTCTTTCCTTAAACAATTAAATTAAATACACACACGATTACTTGATTTGCTCCATTTTTTAAACCATGCACAAACAAGGAAACCCTAAGATACACTATTATAAAAAGAGACATATGCCAACCCTATTCCCCCCTCAGGACACTCTCTCACTCTCATTCACGACACAACACACAAAGATAGTAAACCTTAAGCTCACAAATCTACTCGGCTCCTTCCATATTCATTATTTCCCCCCTCTCGCTCCTCACTTACAACGGCCACAAATGAAACATTAAAACGCAACCACACGCCACTACCTTCTCTCTCTCACCCGAAGACAGAAACAAACCATAGCTCTCCACTCTCTCTCTCACCTCTCATCAACCCACAAACTTAAACACCACTTACAGCACTAACCTCACAAAAGAATAAAAACCATGCTCTCACTCACTGATACGGCACCATGAACCCTCACGCCTCTCTATCAAAAAATAAAACCCTAGCACAACGCCCATCTTCGCTTGGCCTTAGACTTCTTCACGTGGGTCCCCTTCTCTCTCAATGCTCAAGCCCACAAAAAAGAGCCGAACTGTCACCGCACAAGACTAAACCAAAACAACAAATCTAAACACACTCCCACTCAAAAGCCGTGAACAATAAAATTCTAAGCAATAAAACAACCCATGCACCGACTCACACACACAGTAATAAATACAAACAGAAGCCTTGAGACAAGAGCAATCATAAACCAAAACCTAAAGATCCCACGTCTCTCTAACTCAGCAAGCGACAAACCCTCCATCTGCATGAACCGTCACACCTCACCTCACGCCACTCACCCTGTACAGCCCTCTGACCGCCAAAAATAGCAAGCCATGAAACTCAACCAAAATCAGCCCGATAAACACCAAAAATAATACCCCTCAAAACAGTCCACAAAACCAACCAAACAGCGAGCAAAACAGTAGAAAAACAGCGAAGAAAACTGCAGAAACGGCAATCCAAAACAGCGGCAAACCAGAAAAATAATGAAGCATTAACCCTTCTGGCGATGACGTAACGCACTTCCGATGAGCATCTTAAAAGGTAAGACCTGAGGGCCCCTTTTTTTATTATTTATCTTTTCAGTTATTCTTTGTCGATCATTCGCATGCATCGTTGTGTTTTATGGATGGTTTCATTTGTGTTGGGTTGATGGTTGAGTGTTATCCCTTGCGCTATATCGAATGGAAACCCAAACGTAAATTCCGTAGCCGAATCCGAATGGACGGTAGTGCTGTCTGTACTTGGGATACAACTCCATGTACCGCTTGAGGAACTTTCAAGCACATGTTTCATTTTGGTATTTAATTTCGTGTTTGTTGTTCCGCTATCTATTTTCTATGTGTTGTTTCTTTCTTTATGTATTGTTAATCTAATGCGCATGGGCTAACTAGGGTGGATTAAAGGTCCTCTATTCGAGGGAAATTCTTAAAGGCTACCTTTACCACGATGTTTTGCCATGCCGGACGAAGTACACTCGATTGAATGTGAAAGGTGTTTAATCGGGCATACAAGGTCCTATATTATTTATTTGTTTATTCATGCATTGATAATTTAGTGCGCATGGGCTAACTAAGGTGGATTAAAGGTTCTCTATTCTAGGGAAATGCCTAAAGGCTACCTTTACCATGATGTTTTGCCGCGCCGGACGAAGTACGTTTGATTGAATGTGAGATGTGTTCAATTGGGCATACAAGGTCCTATATTATTTATTTGTTTATTCATGAATAGATAATTTAGTGCGGATGGGCTAACTAGGGTGGATTAAATGTCCTCTCTCCGAGGAAAATGCCTAAAGGCTTCCTTTACCATGATGTTTTGCCGCGCCAGACGAAGTACACTTGATTGAATGGGAAATGTGTTTAATCTGGCATACAAGGTCCCATATTATTTATTTGTTTATTCATGCATTGATAATTTAGTGCGCATGGGCTAACTATGGTAGATTAAAGGTCATCTATTCGAGGGAAATGCCTAAAGGCTACCTTTACCATGATGTTTTGCCGCGCCGGACGAAGTACGTTTGATTGAACGTGAGATGTGTTCAATCGGACATACAAGGTTCCATATTATTTATTTTTTTATTCATGTATTGCTACTTGATGCGCATGGGCTAATCATGTAGGTTAAAGGTCCTCCATTCGAGGGAAATGCCTAAAGGCTACCTTTGCCACGATGTTTTGTCGCGCCCTTCTCCTATTGATTGCGCTATTCATCTTTGTCTTGGTTGTCATTTTACATCTTTTTATTTTCGCATTTGTGCCATGTTTATGTTTGAGTGTTTGATTCTAATGGTATATCGGATGGAAACCCAGACATAAATTCCGTAGCCGAATCTGAATGGACGGTAGTGTGGTCTGTACTTGGGATACAACTCCACGTACCGCTTGAGCAATATTCATACGTGTTTCCGTGTCATTTCAGATACCACTTTGGTAATCTCGTTCGAACACATTTCTGAACACTACACGAACATATAGATTCTATCTTATTTCCGTTCGAACGCATTTTCGAACGTTACACGAACGTATACATTCTGCCTCATTTCCGTTCGAACGCGTTTCCGAACGTTATTCGAACGCACATGCATTCTGCTTTACCATGCATCAGGTCTTATCCCATTCGAACGCGTTTCTGAATGCTATACGAACGCGAACATTCTGTTTATCATTTGAACGCGTTTTTAAACGCTACACGGACGCACATACAATGAACTTATTTCTTTTCATCACATTTCATGCATGTTTGCTTCTTTGATCATTTCTTTTACATTACATAATTAATCATATCATTTCAATATTGACGCTTTTACCGTTATTAATTATTTATATTTCTGTATTTATTTATTTGATATGCTCATGAGTTTGTGTGCTTGCTTTTATTATTAATGCCTTTATAGTTGTTATTAGTTACACCATTGCACTTCATCGTTTAATACGTTTATAAATTATGCATTTTACCTTCATTTACGATTATGGGTGTGCAATCTTGTGTGTTGATTACATTATCTTGCATGTGTTGTATGAGACTTGGTTATATTATCGCATAAATCTTTTCATTACAATTGGCATAAGTAAGAGACTGTTCCGAACCCAACGGTTTGAGGTCTTCCCTTGCGAGGGGTGAGTGCGGCCTTAAATCATTTCCCAGTTCACACTAGGTGGCGACTCCATTTTATTTCTCCGGTTTAGTCCCCCGCGGGCTACTCCGTACTCCCGATCAGGCCGCGAGCCCGGACAACGTCGCCAATTTTTGTGTCATACACCAGCTGTACCAAGACAGTTGACTGAGATGGTTGTAGCATCGAGGAAGAGGAAAGCCATGTTTAAAGTGGAGGAAGATCTGGAAAATGTAATTGTGAAGATTCATCATGGGTCAATTGCAATTTCAGACCCTTCCAGCATCTCGAAGTTTTTCAGGGATTTCTTAAAGAAGAAGATGACAATTGGATGGTCGAGTTAGGTCCACTTGAGTCGATTAAGAAAGTTGTGGTAGCCAACTACCAGGTAAAATTAGTTTCGAGTTATTCTTTTCTTCATTCAGTATATTCCTCTTGTAAGTTCCTAACACTATCAATTTCCTGTTCTCTAGGCCTTGGAATATAGCTTGTTTCAGCAAGAGTATGTCTAGTCCTGTCAAAGGCAGATCAGAGAGTTGGAGAAATCAAATACAGTAGTAAGAAAGGAAAATACCAAGTTGAATGAGGCTTTTGAGAAGAAGTCGAAGTCAATGGGTGAGGTGGAGAAGGAATCGAAGTCGAATCGGGCGACATTGAAGCTTGAAGAGAAGTTTCTGAAGCCGAGAAATAGGCCTATAAGGAGAGTGTACGTTCCTTGGAGAAGGCGAATAGTGAGTTGGAAGAGAGACTGTAGGGGATTAACTTTGAGGCTATGTTGATTGCGAAGAGCAATTTGATGAAACAATACCTGGCTGGGGAGCATAAGCATTGAACCCCCAAAAAATGGATAAGGGAGCAAGAACGGTATGAAGTTGGGATCTCTTCGTCGGATGAGGAGATTGAAGAAGCTGAAAAGATTATTCCAGCTATTTCAGAATTTTTCAATTCGGAGGGAAAAGTTGCAGCAGAGAGGGAGTTAGTAGAGTCAGAGGAGGTTCCTAAAGAAGCTGAAGAGAAGATCACAAAGGTTGGCGAAGGATCTGGTTCTAAAGAAAGTCAGACTTTGGAGACTGAAGTCGCTTATACCTCTGATATTCAAGATGCCCCTACTGTTGTCGCTTCTCTTACTGAGATTCCCGAAGTTGAAGTCGTAGAAGACTGAAGATCGTACTCTCTTTTTAAATTGTAATTTTGATGGCCGATTGTGCCAAATTGTAAAACTTTAACCATCTTTTTTTATCTTGATATACAAGGACTTTCTTTTGTATATATTTTTTGTCGTCTGAACTTTTATTTGTAGAAATTTCACATAGATATTTAAGTGATCTTAACTCAAAATGAGAATGTCCTCAAACTAAGTTGTGAAACAATAGGAAATTTTTAACAAATCCAAAAGGAAGGGCTAAAAGGCAGTCTCATTCTCTCCCAGTCATAGAGCAGTCACTAGTTCAGTGGCTGGTTTATGACTTATTAAAAAAGGCTACTTGTATAATCGTTTGAGATGAACAACGTTCTAGCTGTTCTAAATGGGTCTCCCATATTTGGATTTCAACTTGTAGGCTCTTTGTCCAACGACCTTGGTAATGATAAATGGGCCATCACATGTAGGTCCAAGCTTTCCATCGCCGACTTCCTTGGTGTTCTGGAATACTTTGCGTAAGACCCAGCCGCCTTCTTTGAATGTTCGATACCTGACATTCTTGTTGAAGTATTTAGCCATCATGTGCTGGTGTGCTGCGAGTCGAATGAAAGCTTTTTCTCTTAACTCATCAATTGTATCTAGATAAGGGGTTTAGTTACCACACATATCTAGGACTATTAAAGACATAAATAAAGTAAATGACATAAAGTAAAGTTGGAAATTAAAAAGATAAATTAACAATAAAAGAAAATGCTGGGGTTAGAGGATCCACTTTTATTACTTCTAATTTATATATCTCCCTTATTATAATATATAAACTTTGCATGACATTACCATTCGACCATATAGGCGGTATCCTGTTTAAGTCAAATTTATGATTAATTTCAATCGACCATAAAGGCAGTATCCAATTTAGTCAGGTTTAAATCAATTTAATTAATTCCAACCGACCATAAAGACAGTATCCCATTAAGTCAGGTTTTAAAATAGTTTATATATTATAATTAAGGGAAATTAATCTAAATATTAGTAATAAAAGCTTTACCCTTCACCCCAGCAGAGGGGAGTTACCTCATCATACTGAAAAGTAAAATAAAGAAAGAACTATTGCATAAAATAAAAATTAAATACAAGAAAGCTGTAAATAAACAAACAAGATACAATCTGTTGATGGTGTTTTCAAACACTACAGTATTTAAGACAGCGCGACAAGGACAAAAGGGTAAACTCTCTCTGGTTGAGGTCATGTAGCCGACCCGACCACAACATGTGAAGACCGACCACTTTGGTTCATATGACCGAGCACTATAGAGGTCGGCAGGAACACTCTCAGCATAAAATATTGTCATGGCCGACCTCATTGAGACCGACCAGACCACGGGCCGTGTTCAAGACAACAGCACCCCATTCTTATGGATAAGATAAGAAAGATATCCTGCTCTCGCAAGGAGAAGGAGTCAGAATCCAAAAGGGAATACGGAAGAAGAAGGCATTACCGGATCAGGAAACCATGCAAGAAGAGAAGACTGAGTACAAATAGGATTTCTTATGCAAATAGGAGTCTGATTTCTGTATTATTATAAATAGGAGGGTAGAGCATGTGTAAAAAGATCATCTGAAAATCATCACAAGAGTGAGAGATTAGAATCATAAAGCTCCGATTTGTAAAAGCAAAGAAGAGACTCGAGGAGTGTATTTGAGTAATAAAAAGAGTACCACCATGTTCTTGTCCGTGGACGTAGGTCGGATCTCAAAGTCCACTGAACCACGTTAAATCACCTTGTCTGATTGGCGTATTTCTTTGTCTTCCGCTAAGTTTGCTTTTGGTTTCCCGCATAACCAAACAAATTCACAGTTGAAGGAGGGTTCCCTCGGAGGTAATATTCCCGTATTACCCTGAGACCAAAATTCACCGTCAACAGTTGGCGCCGTCTGTGGGGAAACTTCACAAAAAGCAGTTCACGTGATAAGACAAATGGCGGAAGACGGAAATCCCCAATCAGGAGGTCCGGCAATGGACTGGATGAAAAAGATGGAAGATAGCATGAGGTCTATGATGGATCGACTAGAAAGAATGGAAGGAGCAAACAACGAGGAACCTGAAACCGGGGCCGGCCAGAAGAGGAAAGAGAGGGAAAAAGGAAAAAGAGTAGTAGATATAAGCGAAGACGAGGGACCCAGAAAGAGAGGCCCTTATGGGATAAGATCTGAAGTGGTAGGAAGAGAGCCACGATCCGAAGACACATGGAAGAGAGGAGGAACAATCACCCAACCCCTCCTCCGACAGTTTTTTCAACTCCGAGAGGAGAAATAGAAAATACAACGAAGACGTACAGGAGACCTCCGAGCTCAAGGAACGCCACGCCCGGAACGACAGGAGAACAGAAGGACACAGAAGGCGACACGGGGGCACAACCCGTGAAATAAAATCTTGGTTGAAAAAAGAGATGACCAGATGGGAAGAAAGCCTCAAGATCGGCGCGGGAGACACCCGAGGCGAGGAAGAGGGGTCTCCCCTTACAGAAGAAATAAAAACAGCACAGTTCCCGAAGAGATTTAACATGCCGACCGTGGCACCATACAAAGGCCACACCGACCCAAAATCCCACATTGAGAATTTTGTCCTCCTGATGGAAGTACAGGGGGTAACGGGCGACGCCGTATGCAAAGTATTTCCTTTAACTTTAGGTGGACCTGCCATCCTATGGTATAGAAGTCTGGCCCCGGGGAGCATCCAGAGCTTTTCCCAGCTTAAGAAATCGTTCATCCGACACTTCAAAGGAGCCTGCACCCCTAAAAAGACAATAGGAGAACTAAGGCTCATAAAACAGGGAGACGACGAAACGCTGAAAAGCTTCATTGAAAGGTACCATAACATCGTACTCGAGGTCGGAGGGTACGAATCCCAAGAAGCCCTGGAAAGTCTGAAAGGGGCCCTAAGGGTCGGGAAACTATGGACCCATCTGAGAATCCATGAGACACCAGACTACACTACCGCACTGGAGATAGCCAGGAAATACGTCCTGCTAGAAAGCGAAGAGAAAGTATCCCGGAGGGGGACAACCACCAGAGAAAGGGTGACAAGGAGGGAAGACCACCGGCGACCGGAAAGAGAATTCCGGAAGTTCAATCCAAAACCCAAAGAATTCAAGCCAATGGCACAGAAGGATCAAGGAAAGAGACCCACAACTCAGGTAAACCACGTGGTTCGAGAGGAGGCATATATCCCTTTGAGCAAGCCGCCAGGAGAAATCATCATGGAGATACGGGAGAAAGGTCTCTTAATAGAACCAGACCTCAGGAGGTTTCCCCCAGACAGAAAAAACAAAAGGTCCTACTGCCTACATCACAACTTAAAAGGGCACACAACCGATGAGTGCAAGGATCTGCGGGAACAAATGGAGGACCTGACCCGAAACGGGTACCTGAACAATTACATCGACCACGAGATCATGGCCGCCAGACAAAGGGCAAGGAATCGAGGGGTGAATGTCATCGCAGGTGGGGCAACGCTGGCCGGTGACTCTAACCGGTCAAGAAAGAATTACAGCCGAGCACGGGGGACAGAGGTGCTGAAAACAGAAAAGTCCCAAACCCCCAAGGAAATCGGTCAACACCCATTATGTTCACCGATGAAGACGCTCAGGGGGTAAGTTTCCCCCACGATGACGCACTGATAATCAAAGCAACGATCGGCGGCACAGAAGTGGACCGAATCCTGGTGGATCCTGGGCGCGGTAGACATAATTTCCAAAGAGACTTTGGAGGACCTCGGGGTAGAATGCACAGCCCTAACCAAAGACAGCACCCCCCTGTACGGATTCGGGGGTTCAACGGTCATCCCCCTGGGAAAAATTCAGTTAGCAGTAACGATCGGGGCTGTCCCCAAAACCCGAACAATCATGATAAACTTCACCGCAGTAGACTGCATGAGCAGTTATCAAGTCATTGTCGGCCGCCCCTTCATGATGAAAACCAAGGCCGTAATGTCCTGTCATTACTTGAAATTGAAGTTCCCCACACGGGAAGGGATCAGAATCGTATGCGGAAGCCAGAAAAAAGCCCGCAGCTGTTTTGCCACTTTCTCGCGAGAAAACCTCTGCGAAGAAAACGAGACCAAGGAGACAGAGAGACAAGGATGACGAGAATACAAGGAAAGACCTGCTCCTCGGCCCGATAAAGTTGCACGGCTCGGATCAGCCGAAGATTGGAAGAAGTAAAACTATTCGGGCCAGAGAAGAACATAAAAATAGGAGGAAGTCTAGACAAGGCCCTAAGAAAAGACTTGTTGGAATGTCTACAAGAGTACCCCGACGTTTTTGCATGGGGACACGATGACATGCCCGGGATCGACCCAGAATTCATAAGCCATCGCTTAGCAGTGAACCCATTACATAAGCCAGTAAAACAGAAGAGGAGAATATTCAACCAGGAGCGGTGCGGAGCAATAGCAACCGAGGTAGAAAAATTGCTGAAAGCCGGCTTCATCCGGGAAGTAAAATACCCAGAATGGGTGTCCAACGTGGTATTGGTGAAAAATCTAACGGAAAGTGGAGAATGTGCGTAGATTTCACCGACCTCAACAAAGCATATCCAAAACACAGCTTCCCCTCCCAAATATAGACCAACTGGTAGATACAACAGCCTGCCAAGGGCTGCTAAGCTTCATGGACGCCTTCTCGGGATACAATCAAGTCAAGATGCACCCTGCGGACGAGGAGAAGACCACCTTTATCACTGACCAAGGGCTGTACTGCTATAAAGTAATGCCGTTCGGATTGAAGAATGCAGGGGCGACTTTCCAGAGACTGGTGAACAACTTCAAACCGCTCATCGGCACGACCATGCTGGTATATGTCGACGACATGATAACAATGTCCGAGGAACCAAGAGGCCATGTAGCCGACCTGAAGAAAACTTTCGAACTCCTGAGGAAACACAGTTTGAAGCTCAATCCAGAGAAGTGTGCATTCGGGGTAGCCTCGGGAAATTCCTGGGCTACATGGTAAGTTCACGAGGCATTGAAGCAAACCCGCAAAAATACAGGCCGTGCTAGACCTGAAGTCTCCCCGGACAGTTAAGGAAGTGCAAAGCCTTACAGGAAGAATCGCCGCACTCAACCGGTTCATCTCGCGAGCAACCGACAAGTGCCATCATTTCTTCAAAGTCATCAAAAAAGCTCAAAAAGGGGTCGACTGGACACCCGAGTGCGAAGAAGCCTTCCAGCACCTAAAAAATACCTGGCACAGCCCCCTCTCCTAGCCAAACCCCTCCCAGGGGAGACGTTGTATCTATACCTGGCCGTCTCAAAACACGCAGTAAGCTCGGCACTGGTACAAGAGACCGACCACGTCCAGAAACCAGTTTACTACGTCAGTAAAGCCCTGCTGGACGCAGAAACTCGATACCCCATACACGAACTCATTGCCCTGTCCCTGGTCACTGCAGCACGGAAGCTACGACCCTACTTTCAAGCCCATCCGATCAAGGTATACACGGATTATCCCCTGAGACAAATCTTACAGAAACCAGAGGCCTCAGGGAGACTGATGAAGTGGTCAGTAGAAATAAGCGAGCACGACATCTCCTACCTTCCAAGAACAGCAATAAAAGGGCAAGCCTTAGCAGACTTCATAGCAGAACTCACAGAACCGCAGGTCTTAGCCGTAGAAGAAGACAGGTGGGAAATGTCTGTAGACGGGTCCGCAAGCTCGCACGGATACGGAGCAGGGGTAGCACTAAAAAGTGAAAAGGGAGAAGAAATACTGCTCGCCCTCAAATTCGCCTTCAAAACTACAAACAACGAAGCAGAGTACGAGGCGATACTGGCCGGACTAAGGCTGTGTACGGTAGTAGGAGTCCACAATGTAGTGATCAGGAGTGACTCTCAGCTAGCAATACACAGCAGCTGAAAGGAGATTTTCAAGCCAGAGAACCAGCCATGGTAGCTTACTTAGCCGAAGTAAAGAAGTGGGTGGAGAAAGTGGGAAACGTACTCTTCGAACAGGTCGGACGAGAAGACAACTGCGAAGCAGATTCCCTGGCCAGGCTTGCCTCTTCAATGAAGACAGAAAACCCCAGGGTAATCCCTCTTATATACCTCCAAGAAAGAAGCATAGGAAACAGAGGTGGATGTACTAGAAGAAGAAGACAAAGATTCATGGATGCAACCGATCAGGAGGTACCTGGAAACAGGAGAAACCCCAAAAGATAAAAAGGAGGCCAGGAAGCTGAAGTTCAAGAGCACCAAGTTTTCCCTAATTGGGGGAGTACTCTACCGGAGAGGATACACCGTACCCCTCCTAAGATGCTTAGCACCAGAAGAAGCAGACTACGTGCTCAGGGAGATTCACGCAGGCATCTGCGGAAGCCACGCCGGGGGAAGATCAATCGCCTTCAAAGCCTTGAGGCAAGGATTTTACTGGCCAACCATGCACGAGGATGGCGTGAAGATAGCACGGAAATGCGAGGGATGCCAAAAGAATGCCAACCTCCACCACCAGCCGGCAGAGCAGCTGACCACCATATCCAGCCCCTGGCCCTTCGCACAGTGGGGGCTAGACATTATAGGGCCGATGCCGAAAGGACGAGGTCAGGCGAAATATGCAATCGTGGCCATAGACTACTTTACCAAATGGGTAGAAGCAGAACCATTGTCCACCATCTCGGAAAAGAAAGCCACGGAGTTCCTGAAGAGAAATATAATTTGCCGGTTCGGAATCCCCCAGGCAATCATCACCGACAACGGAAAGCAATTCGACAGCAGGGGATTCAGAAAACTTTGTGAAGACCTCCAGATAACCTTAAAATTCGCCTCGCCGGCCCATCCCAAGTCGAACGGGCAGGTTGAAGCCACCAATAAAACCATCAAGTCAAACCTGAAAGCTCGGCTCGGATCAAGCAAAAGCCTATGGGTCGAGGAGCTACCAGAGGTACTGTGGGCACACCGAACGACCTTCAAGGACTCAACAGGAGAGACACCCTTCTCCCTATCATACGGATGTGAGGCCGTCATCCCGGCAGAGATCGGAATATCAACCCACCGGGTCCGTCACTTTGAAAACGAACGGAACGAAGAACTTATCAAAAATCACCTCGACCTGATCGAAGAAAGAAGAGAGCAGTCAGCAGTAAAAGCAGCCATCTACCAACAGAGAATGGCCCGATTCTACAATAAGAGAGTTCGGACCCGCTCCTTCCTGCAGGTGATCTAGTGCTAAGAAAAGTGACTCTGAACACCCGACGACCTGAAGAGGGTTCGTTAGGTGCCAAGTGGGAGGGACCTACAGGATCACTGAGATAGTAAGACCAGGGGCCTACATCCTGGAGCGTCTGGACGGCAAGAGATTGAAGAAACCATGGAACGCCGAGATGTTAAGAAAGTACTTCCCATGAAAATCAACTTTCCTTTCTTCTATTTTTCTTTTTTGCAGAAGCCGGACAAAACCCGAACCAGAACAACTGTTGTAAAAAGGGCGGTCCCCCCCAAACATGAATAAAAATTCCTTTTTTGACGAAATCCTTTAAATTCGAAAACGACGGATCGGGGCTGGATTTCGTTCCGCTGAGGCCGCTTGTTTACTTAGCTCGGGGTCGGGCGATGTCCCACCGAGTCTGTCTTTGGACTGGGGACGTAACATTCCCCCAGGGCCAAGTGATTCAAACAGATCGGGGTCGGGCGATGTCCCCCCGAGTCTGTCTTTGGACTGGGGACGTAACATTCCCCCAGGGCCAAGTGATTCAAACAGCTCGGGGTCGGGCGATGTCCCACCGAGTCTGTCTTTGGACTGGGGACGTAACATTCCCCCAGGGCCAAGTGATTCAAACAGATCGGGGTCGGGCAATGTCCCACCGAGTCTGTCTTTGGACTGGGGACGTAACATTCCCCCAGGGCCAAGTGATTCAAACAGATCGGGGTCGGGCGATGTCCCACCGAGTCTGTCTTTGGACTGGGGACGTAACATTCCCCCAGGGCCAAGTGATTCAAACAGATCGGGGTCGGGCAATGTCCCACCGAGTCTGTCTTTGGACTGGGGACGTAACATTCCCCCAGGGCCAAGTGATTCAAACAGATCGGGGTCGGGCGATGTCCCACCGAGTCTGTCTTTGGACTGGGGAGGTAACATTCCCCCAGAACCCAATATTCGCTCAGCTCGGGGTCGGGCAACGTCCCCGAGTCAGCTTCTTTGGTCTGGGGAGTAACATTCCCCCAGAACCCAAGTCTTCACTCAACTCGGGGTCGGGTTTACGTCCCACCGAGTCAGCCGCTTCGGTCTGGAGAGGTAACATTCCCCCCAGAACCCAAGTCTTTCACTCAACTCGGGGTCGGGTTCGTCCCACGATTCCCACCGATTCAGCCGCTTCGGTCTGGAGAGGTAACATTCCCCCAGAACCCAAGTCTTTCACTCAACTCGGGGTCGGGTTACGTCCCACCGAGTCAGCCGCTTCGGTCTGGAGAGGTAACATTCCCCCCAGAACCCAAGTCTTTCACTCAACTCGGGGTCGGGTTACGTCCCACCGAGTCAGCCACTTCGGTCTGGAGAGGTAACATTCCCCCCCGAACCCAAGTCTTTCGCTCGGCTCGGGGTCGAGATACGCCCCACCAAGTCGGCCCCCCGGACCAGGGGACATAACATTCCCCCGGGTCCAAATGCCTCACTCTTCCCGGGGTCAATCCAGACCCCTCTGACTCATGCTGACCCCTGATGGGCCTTAAAATTACTGGGATAACAAGAAGCATAAAAGGAAAAGAAGAAGAAAGAAGAAATAAGTAGACATAAATGTGTATATAATACATAAAAATAAATTGTAATATTAATACGAGTGTACATAGGGCCCCGGTAGGGTTACCCTTTCTCATTCAGCCCGCACAGGGGCAGGAACCTCTTCTTCAGCTGGCTCAGGTGGCGGGTCGATCGGCTCGGCATCAGGAGGAGGAGCTGCGACTTCAACCTCGGCGTCAGTAGGAGGAGCAACGGTTTCAAATTCGGCAACAGGGATAGCCTCTGCTTCAAAAACAGGAGGAGGAATCTCAAGGCAGTCCTCGTCCGCAGCAGGGATCTCCGATCCTTCTTCTGGAGGAACCTCGGGAGCCGAAACGACCGAGAGGGGGGCGGGATCCATCACCGGGGGAGGGATCCACTTCCGAAACTCTTCCTCGGAAATGTCCCCTTTGCAGTAACTGATAGCCGCGTAGATAGGGTCCATATTCAGGCTCGGCAGCACCATCGGTATCATCTCGGCACAATCGCCAACTCCCTCAAGACGGATGACCTCCTTCTCGGCCTCGAGATCAGCTTCTCTCTTCTCCAGCTCGCTCTCTCTCTCTTCGAGATCAATCTCCCTCTCCTCAAGCTCGGTTTTCTTCCTCTCAAGACTGTCTCGGGCACGAGCAACCTCCTCATCTTTGCTTTTCAACTTGGCCTCAGCACTGGCTATCTTCCCCCTCAGAACCCCAATTTCAGATTGGGCAGCCTTCAGATCCTCCCGGGCACTATCAGCAAGTTTCCTTTCCAGCACAGCAGCTGCCTTGAGGGCTTTATTCGCTTTGAAGCTCTCGACAGCGCCCGCCGCCTCATGATTCTTGATCACCTCCTCCCGGTCAGCCAACTTTGCCTCCACTTCAGAGAGACGACTTTGAAGCCTCTGGGCCTGACCGCCCTCGGACAGCAAAGTCAGAAGAAGACCTTTGTTCTTAGCCATAAGGTAGTTGGCCTGCACACAGAAAGGGAAAAAGAGTCAATATAAAAAAAAAAAAAAAAACCGATAAGGGGAGTGAAAATACCTTCGCCATCTGAGAACTCATCTCAGTCACAACACCCTCGGGAGATACACTCCTGTACCTCGTACCTCGAGACCTCCCCCGGGGAATCACCTCGGCCAACTCATTGAAAGCCGGCACTAAATGAGAAGTGGCCCCCCGGATGCTTTCTCCCAAGTCATCCACCCCGAGGACCACAGGGCCCTTCCGTTTCCTGGAGGAGCTTTCAGAGGACTTCTTCTCCCTACGAATGTCATTCCTCTTGATTGGAGCAGCTCCCTCGTCATCTCCCTCCTGGGCCAACTCGGTCTCTTCGGTCCGAACTGACGCCTCCTCTTCCTAAGAGGTTTCGGCGGACTGGCAAGGTGAGCAGATCCTGATGATTGCACGCCAGAAGGTGAGGATAGTCCCCCGAGCACTTGTTTGGACTTGTCCAGAAGATATGTTCTCAGCAAGATCAGTCCGTGCCCGGGAAATTCCAGCATCAGCATGGCCGCCTTCTTCACGGTACCGGCCAACTTCTCAAGAAACTTTGGCCTCTTCGACATACCTACAAAAAAGCAAAAGCAAAAAGAGAAATCAGACCAGAGCATATAAACAGAAGAAAAAAGGAAGAGAGACATCAAAATAAACAAACAAGAAGACAAAACAAACAGCAGACCTCCACCAATCCGACCCGAGGCTTCCGGAGGGGCGGCCCGAATAAGCCCGAATCAACAAAGGCCTCATCATTAACCAACTTCCTCCAATGAGCAGCATACCCCCGAGCCCATGTACCGCCTCCGAACCTGACGAGAAACTTGGGAGCATCTCGCCAACAAGCTGGGAGGAACCAGAGAAGTTAGAAAACCTAAAAGAAACTAGAGAACGGGAACAAAGAAATAATGAAGGGGTGTTAGACTCCTAACCCCCAGCCCTGAAGACGTCTGGAACCGAGACATCCTCCTCAAACGATCTCAGGACCCGACCCCAATCCCCAGTTGCCTAGAACCAAGTCCTTGAAATTCTTGTTAGAGTCAGGAAGTTTCTGGACGAGATTGGACGAGCTATCGTAGGCAGAGAGGTAATACCAACCGTAATGAGTCTTTGGGTTGGATTTCAAACGATACAACCTCTTCACTTCTTCCAAGCAAGGTGCACCCAGCCTGCCCGATGCCAGACCACGTATATGCCGGCCAGAATCCTCCAGCTATTTAAGCTTAATTGGCAAGGGGCAATCTCCATCTCAGCAAGCATCCAAGCAAAGTAACGTTGCATCGGCAGACGTAGCCCACACTCGAAGAAAATAGAAGAAGTGCCACCGAGCCCTCGTCAGGCTGACTGGCACGATCCATTGGGCCAGGAACTTCAAGAGCAATGTCTATTGGGATGCTGTATCGTTGCCGCAATAGCGCCAGATCATCCTCGTTATCTTAGAAGGACGGTTCATATCCAGAGCCGACGACCCAAGCTCTCCAGGCTCTGGGTCCTTCCGAGGAATCCTCTGATGATAGGAGTCATTTTCGACCTAAGAAGGGGTGGGGGTAGTGTCGAGATCTTCTACACTGGGCGCCCCTGAGCCCGAGGAAAGCTCTTCAGCAGGGGGAGTTGAGATTTTGGCAGGCCTTTCGGAGGAAGAATTACTGTCAGACATCCCTGACACCCAGAAAAACAGAGAAGGGGGAAGAATCAGTCTACGAGAAGCTACCCACGGTGCCCGTGCTAAACTAGATATGGAGTCTCTAAAGAAGTGCCCTAAAGCAAGACCCAACAAAACCACAAGTCTCTCCCTAAGCAAAATAAGCAAATAGAATCACAACACAACAAAGAAGGAAGATCGCTCAGAAGACTTACTTGTTCTTCTCGGAAACACAGGAGGTTATATACGCTGCGGTGATGCTCGTTCCTTAGGTGCTCGGCAACGAAAAAAGGATGAAGACCACGATCGAGTTTCGAGAACACGGAGTTGAAAGGATCGTAAAGAAAATTACAGAAGAGAAAGAGAAATTGCCGAAAAAATGGAACAGTGAAACCCTCGTTCTCTTATAGTCATGACTGGGATGCACATCACCGTCGGTTTTTAGCGGGAACCCAGCGGATGTTTGACAAATGTCGAAAGTTAGAAGAAACCCTAAAGTTGATTTGATGGGCATTTAAGAAGACATGACGGTTGTGCGTCTCGAGGAAGATGAATGAAACGGCAAGAAGATTCTTTTTTGCATTCCAGGACGACTACCTGCAAGGACAATCAGCACACCCTCTCATATAGTTCCCGGTACCAACTCGCATACTCGTTGGAACCAGGAACTAGGGGACAGATGTTGATGGTGTTTTCAAGCACTACAGTATTTAAGACAGCGCGACAAGGACAAAAGGGTAAACTCTCTCTCTGGTTGAGGTCATGTAGCCGACCCGACCACAACATGTGAAGACCGACCACTTTGGTTCATATGACTGAGCACTATAGAGGTCGGCATGAACACTCTCAGCATAAAAGATTGTCATGGCCGACCTCATTGAGACCGACCAGCCACGGCCGTGTTCAAGACAACAGCACCTCATTCTTATGGATAAGATAAGAAAGATATCCTGCTCTCGCAAGGAGAAGGAGTCAGAATCCAAAAGGGAATACGGAAGAAGAAGGCATTACCGGATCAGGAAACCACCATGCAAGAGAGAAGACTGAGTACAAATAGGATTTCTTATGCAAATAGGAGTCTGAGTTTCTGTATTATTATAAATAGGAGGGTAGAGCATGTGTAAAAAGATCATCTGAAAATCATCACAAGAGTGAGAGATTAGAATCATAAAGCTCCGATTTGTAAAAGCAAAGAAGAGACTCGAGAGTGTATTTGAGTAATAAAAAGAGTACCACCCACCCTGTTCTTGTCCGTGGACGTAGGTCGGATCTCAAAGTCCACCGAACCACGTTAAATCATCTTGTCTGATTGGCGTATTTCTTTGTCTTCCGCTAAGTTTGCTTTTTGGTTCCCGCATAACCAAACAAATTCACAGTTGAATGAGGGTTCCCTCGGAGGTATATTCCCGTATTACCCTGAGACCAAAATTCACCGTCAACACAATCTTTTTAGTATTCTTAAGGAAATCCCCAAAAGAATGTATGAATTGGAATTCTGATTTCGGCCTCAATTTATACGTAAAATTTTGGTCCACACGTCGCGATGCGTTCAACCTTGCGCGTCGCGACGTGCCGTAGATTGATGACACGTGTACGTGGTTTCCTGAGTTGATGACACATGGCACGCGTTTAGTTGGTAGCTAAATTATTGGCTCGGCTTCGCGACGTGTGAAGTTATGCGCGTCGTGACGTTGACGTCAGTAATGACGTGTAGTATCGGCAACATAGGATGATGACACGTGTCTGGCGTATGATAGCAAGATTGTTGTGACGTGGCCAGCGCATGTTAGCAAGTGTGTATGATAGCAAGTTTCTCTGATGTTGACATGTGTCCTGCGCATTTTAGCGATCGCGACGCAGAAGTGTTGAGACTCGCGATGCAGAATTCTAATTTTGTCCTTTTGTCCGTTTTTCACTGTTTTGGCCCTAATTTGATTCCAGTGAGTCCTGAAACCTTATTTATCTATAAAATACACAAAACACATCAAAATATTCCCAAAACTCAAGAAATACTGATATATTTATCGCTTATCACCTAGGATTAGTTGAAAAAATTTGTATCATCAAATATTACATAATTTCCATCTTAATGACAATCTAAAGTTGCCATGTAAAAGGTTGTAACATCTATTTTAAAAAGATATAACTTCCAAACCAACCAAATGGTTTCCAAATACATAATTTTTGAAATACATAATATAAACTCTTTATTAAATTATACAATATAATTTAATAACATATATTAAATAATTATTATATAATCATTTACTATAAAAATCAAATATTAAAATTAACATATTATTTCAAGTGTGACAAAATAATATTATTAATCATATTAATAATATATATACATATGTGAGTATATAATTGGACTATTCAATTATATTTAATCTGCCACAGTATATCGAGCTAGCATGGGGAGCAAATGGACCTACGGTTCAGAGCTCCAATAGTCCTAGAATATTAATTAAACTCTTAATTAAATATTCTAAATTATTAACTTCGGATTATTCCACTAACAACCCGAAGTTACACTATCATTGTCGCATAAAGATAATATAAGCCGAACTACGTCGGTGTCCATCGATATAATCATTACATACAGATGTGCCCTTTTATGAGTATCTCATAATTAGAGCCGAGATCATAATATTCGTTATACCCCTTTAATTAATTTTACCTTAAGTACTATTGATTCTCTGATGAACGATCTATTCGCAATAGAAAGACTTGAGTGCTCTAATCGTTCAAGTATCGAATCAACCCTTAAAGAAGATACTCATTTACTTCTCGCAAGAAGAAGTGAACTCCATATCTATATAAAACATTCTCATCTACACACCAAACCATGTCCCCAAAGTACGTAGCTATTGGTCGAGATCGCTACACCCACCTCATATTTGTAAATCAAAGGACATAGCCTGTCATGCAAGAGTTCGTAATACAATGAAGATTCAGATCAATCCATATATGACCATCTAATAGATGAAAATGAATTTCTTTATTTAACAGATATTATAAGAAATTCATTTATATCTGGGTCCAGTCCTATATGATCACATCATATAAGGTGCCTCCATTCTCATATCACCACATGGACGATCCCGGATCAAGGTCGCCATATAATTATAGAATTTACTATTGCTATAAATAATGGCAAACAAAGTACCCGTTTTGTTTGCTCTCTATGGACTATTTTAGATTACTAACTTCAGACTTAAATCCTCTTGTGTATGACATTCATACTCTATGTCTTAAGGCATATGAACAATCAAGGGTAATCAAGATAATTTATAATATGCGATTTAAAGCAAACATTTTGATAAATGAATAATGCATCTTTTTATTTCATAAAATATAATTTAGTTTATATTACATAAAGCTCTAAGGCATATATCCAAACACCCTTTATCTGACCATATCTCTTTAGCCAACATAAAATGGAAACAACCAAGACTTGGCCTTCATTTAAGCCAAGGTCTCGAGATGAAATCAAAGCGAAGTGACAAACTCTACCTTCCCCAAATGTTTCGGGTTAACAACCGACCAAACAATTAAATTATTGATGCCAAACATATATAAACATCTATAAAATAGACAAATGAGAAGAAACAAAAAAGAATTCGTCCATTCATTAATATAAGAGCTTAGTTACATACTACAAAAAGCTAAATATAAAATAAACTAAGTAACACAGAGACATGATCAATCATCTAAGGCTGGTTCGCCTTGAACGTCAGTAGATGGGTCACCGTCGGCTGGAACATCCCCAACATCATCAAGCTTCAAGCATCCTCTTCCATCCGACCAGACTCCTCTCCAGTATCAGCAGCTTCTTCACCATCCTTAGGGAGCAACCCCCTTACCTACCTCCAAAGCATCCTCCATATCTTCACTCCCAGTAATCGGCGCAGAAAGACCAACTTTAATTCTCTCATACTCTTTGATCCATTTCTCAGGAGTCCGGTCTTTATGCTTTCCAAACTTCTCAAGTCCATCCTTATAGGATTTTGTCTCAAGCTTTACCAGCCCTCTCTCAGCCTTCAATGTCGACTCGGCTATTTTGGCTCTATCCTCAACCTCTTTTGTAATTTCCTTAGCAGCCTCAGCCATCATTTTAGCTTCAACAACTTCCTTCCTTTAGGCCATGTTGGACTTCTCTAAGCCATGATCTTCCTCTGATTGGCCTAGTCAGCCCTCAACTAAAAAATACTATGCTCTAATACCTACAAAGAAAAACAAAGTTAGAAAAGAATGAAGAGCTCAAGCTTCTAAAGGTTCAACTTGTAAAATCCATCTCACAAGTTCCACTTAGGTCCAAAAAAAGAAGTCAAAGACAACCACATTGTCGCTTAGGGACATTCAGATCACTCTAAACAAGTACACGTTGGTCGCTTAGGAGGAATACGACATTCGCACGCTCTAATCAACATATGAAGATCCTTATATGTCCCAGTTGTCGTACATGGATCTTAACTTGGTCCAATCAAGTTATGAAGCAACTCATTTCTCTCAGTCGAATATAACATTTTCCATGACTTATGTCAAGTCAAGTTGAAGACCTGGACTTTCACTTGGTCCAGACGACGTTGAAGACTCCCCTGGACCTTCAGCATGTCTAGTTGACCAGAGATTATCCTAGACCTTCATCTAGTATAGTGGATGGGAACATTCCCCATGACTCATGCAAGTCAAGTTGAAGACCTGGAACTTCATCTGGTCCATAAGACGTTGAAGACTCCCACGGATCTTTGGCAGGTCTGGTCGACTGGAGATTATCATGGAACTTCATCTGGTCCAGTCTACGGGAAAATTCCCAATGTGTCATATTGAAGCAAGTTGAAGACCTGGACCTTTATATAATCCAGACGACGTTGAAGAATCCCCCAGAACTTCAGTAGCTCTGGTTGACTGGAGATTATCTTGGACCTTCATCTAGTCTAGTTGACAGGAACATTCCCCATGACTTATATAGAGTCAAGTTGAAGACCTGGACTTTCATCTTGTCCAGACGACATTGGAGACTCCCTCGGACCTAGGTCTGGTCGACTGGAGATTATCCTGAACCTTCATCTGGTCCAGTCGACGAGAACATTCCTCATGACTCATGTCGAGTTAAGTTGAAGACCTGGACCTTCATCTTATCCAGACGACATTGAAGTCTCCCCCAGACTCTCAAGGGGTCTGGTTGACTGGAGATTATCTTTGACCTTCCTCTGGTCCAATTAACGGGAATATTTTCCATGACTTGGTCAGGTTGTTTCATGGGCATTTATCTAGTCTAGTCGACTGAAGACTCCCCCAGACCTTCAGCAGGTTTTGTCGGCTGGAGATTATCCTGGACCTTCATCTAGTTCAATCGACGGGAAAATTCCCCGAGACCCTTGTTGGGTTAGACTGAAGACTCCCCCGGACCTTCAGTAGGTCTAGTTGACTAGAGATTATCCTAAACCTTCATATGTTCCTATCGATGGGAACATTCCCTATGACATTCAATGGTCGGGTCGGTTTCTAGGCCTTCATCTGGTCCAGCCAATCAAAAACTATAACTCTCTGGTAATCCCGATGACTACTAAGTTACAGATGGATTAATACATGATGTAAATCATGTTCAAGTATGTGCGTGCTCATGAAATGACTTTTCGTATATTCGATAAATTCCTCGCAGTTCTTATGCGGAATTCAGTTTAAGATTCAATCCGAATAGTCCTTAGTATTCGGGCCATAACATTTTCATACGATCTCTGATTTTTATGAATTTTATAATTTCGGAAAGCTAAGACCGAGACCTACAACTTCTGTGTTGGATAGTTTTATAAATTCAAATCAGAAATAAGTCAAAAATCGAGATTAACGTGACTAATATAGTAATTTTCGAGAATAACCTAGAATGGGTGACGTGGCATCATCCTAGCCACCCATTTCATTACAAAAAAAAAAATCACCCATTTCCCTATAGATATAGGAACTATTCATTCATATGTCTTAATCTCCAAAAACGTAAAGGGCTTAAGGACTCTCTCAATTTTGATTCATTTTCTAATGCCATTTTGAAGATGGAAATGATAATCTCAAGCTTCATTCCAAGCATGTGAGTTCTTATAATCCTTTTCTTCCTCAAATTTCCGTTTGCACATGTATTTTTTATCTTATTTTCGAAATTCCTATGAACCCTAGTTTCCAACTTTGAGCATTTGAGCTTGAGATAAGTAGATATCATGTGTAATCATGCACTTTCATGTTGATAAAGACATGTATTAGGTTTCTAATTCCCAATTTTCCCAAACCTAGAAGGACTGGCCAAATTTCACCTAGTTAAAAATGGGGGGTTATGTTTGTTTCAATTGATGTTAAATGATATTAGTTCAAGTGTTGGATCGATATTTAGGCATGATTCTAGTTTTGTTAAGTTGAAAAGTTCAAGTGGCAAGATAGGCCATTGGCCAAAGCATGATGTAAGTGTGGGTGATTGATTTATGTGGTTTTAGATAGTAAGTGATGATGGTGTTGGAATTGCACTTGGGGAATTGGCTATGGAGAAATGAATGTTGGCCTAGAATTAGGCCAGAATCGCGACGCCGAGCTTGGAGATGCCTTATGTTTTAGTTCTGGACGTGAGGGCATCGTGACGCTATAGTAGCGAGTCGCGACGCTCAACCTCTGGTGTCGCGAGGTGGAACGGAGCATGCTCTCTACCTGGGTCTGTTTGCGTGGGGGTCATGACGTGCCAGACCCGACGTTGTGATGCGAGGTAAAAATAATTTCATTCCATTTCACATTCAACTTTAAATATTAGAGGCCACCATAGGGATTTCGTATCGACACATATACATGCCATATGAAAAGTCGCAAGTATAATACATCGTTTGATGTTTATAGATGTATTGAATTGAGAAACTTAGTCTAATTACAAATCATGTTTAACACCTTATATTCTAATTGAGTTCACGATTATAGATCATCACATGAACCACAATATTCTTCGACAAAGTGAAGTAATACCAGCCAGATCCTAAAATCTGTAAGTGGACCAATTCCTCAAATCGATTTCTATTTATATATTTTTGAATTGAGATTTATATTTCAAGCACATAGGGCATTAGCCATGTTTGATTACAAAAGCTTTACAAATTGATAATGTTTTTTTTTTTGAAAGATTGGTTTCAAAGTATGATTTTGTGATTTTGGAGGCATGGGAAAAAGCCTACCTCAGATGTAACTTGGTACATATATTGGAATTGACTGTTACTGGAATTGATAGATTTAAAACATATGCATATGTAGGGCAGGACTAGGTGGACGATGATACGTAAATCCCCTAGATCCTAGATTTCAAGGCTAGGAGGACGACGATACGTAACGCCCCTAGACCCTAGATTCAGGGACATGATAGTGGCATGCATTGGGGGACGCGATACGTAACGCCCCAATGGCATGGATTTACACACTTGGTTCCAGTTCAGTGGCTTGGGGGACGATGATACATAACACCCCAAGACCGCTAGTTTAGGCGTATGGGGGGACGGCGATACGTAATACCCCCATGCATAAGGTTTTCTTCAGATACTCAGAGACCGATTTCCAGAAACATATTTTTAGAAAAGATAAGTTTTATGAAAAAAATTTCAAGAGAGATTAGTGTTATAGAAAGAATTCAGAGCTTTTCAGACCGAAAAGCGTTTTTGGAAAATATGATTTTCTTGAGACAATTTCGGTTTTAGAACCAAGTATTTTCATAAAAGCTTTTCAGTTTCCGTTTTAAACTGCCCTCTCATTAGGTCGTTCAAACGATCTAACCCATCCACTCCCAGTTTCTTTGTTTTACAGGTATACTCGGAGGACGAGCTCGAGGATGAATACTGATGGCAGTCACTAGGATATTGAGTCTACCGGGTCAAGTTAGAGACACAGTTCAGTCACAGTATAAGAAAAGTCATGTATCATACATTTGGTATAGTCGAGATTTTGTGCGTGTTGTGTTAGAAATGTTCATGAGCAGAGTTGTAAAGAGAAGTAATATTGAGCATACATTTATGTGTATTATCATGCATTCTATGTCTTTGATTTGGGCAATGGTCCCATGTATGAGTTTATGTTTGAGACAGAGTAGTAATGTTGTCCATAGTCAGAAATTCA
The DNA here is from genome assembly GCA_019454045.1 of Zanthoxylum bungeanum. NCBI lineage: Eukaryota > Viridiplantae > Streptophyta > Magnoliopsida > Sapindales > Rutaceae > Zanthoxylum > Zanthoxylum bungeanum. The sequence goes on from SKCR01028397.1 coordinate 133,212, forward strand.
AAGGCTCGGGGGGATAAGACGACATATTCCCTGTCGGTAGCATCTTTGGGAGAGGGGTGTTACCAAGACTCTCCTAAACCATCATCAGGTCTACTGAGGATTATCCTGGATCTTTATTCAATTTGGTCGAACGTGACATGACCATTGTCTATTCCAAGCAATATCAACGTCCAGGTACGCTCACATTTTTTTAATCAAACCCATACGACATATTCGTTGAATACTCTCCAAGCCAATGACTCATTGACTTGTATGTGACAAACTATACGAGCCAAATTTTAGGCCAGGGACCTAAATATCATTATGTCCCAAGCCCACGTATCATACTTGCACTAAAACATGACCTATGACCTTTATCTGGCCGAAAATGGCGTTATGGGCTGCCACCAAGGCCCAATCCACACGAATCTAGTCACGAAAAAATGAGTTTGTACAAGACTCACATGTAGGGCCCACGAGCCTGTATGCCCACAATGGTAAGAGGCCTATGCGACTTGAAAGGCCTCTAAGAACCACAGACCATATTATGCGGTGTCTTAGTAGACATTACTAGCAATGATCCTTTTCCAACAAGGAAAACTAAGTATTTGGACCAATCCAAATACAAATGGGATTGCACATAATCTCAGGATATCTAAATACTCCTAATTCGATCCCAACTCCATTACCCTATCCTAAAAGGATTGGAATTCAACTATTCCAAGGAAATCCTAAGCCGAATAAGAGGCTACTTCACAGCCTATAAAATGAGAGGGAATCCAAGGGATTGAGGCACTCATCGATGACTGATTCAGCACTCAACATTCATTATTAAAACTCAGGCTCTCACACTCGAGTTGTCTTGTTTCTTCTCCTCTTTTGCTCATCACCATCACTGACTTGAGCATCGGAGTGCCTATGGTGTCCACCACACCGGTGGGTAGCTACTGTACGCTCGTTTTCCTTTATTTTGTAGGATCGTTGGAGCCTCCATCATATAAATTCTCGATTATAGGCCGAAGGCGAAATTTAGCGTCTACAGACCTTAACATATGAATGAGTATTAACTAGATAACGATTGAAAAGTGTTACACATCACCCATCATATAGAATATATATATATATATATATTAAACCTCCTCCATCGTCCACTTGGCAGATTCATATTAAAGTTATAAAATTAAATTAATAAATTTATTAAATAAAAATCATATTATAATAAAAATATATATTATAATTTTATAAGAATTCTATTATAGTAAGAAAACATGTTAGACAATCCTATTAAAATGAACAAAAAAAACTATTAAATTATCTATAATTAACATAATTTCTACAAATAATTTTTTTATTATAAAATTATAAAATTAAAATATCTATACAATTATAATTTTTTATTAAATTATAAAATTAAAATAATAAATTATTAACATAAAAAATCTATTACAATATAAAAAAATATAATCTACTATTTAAGTACGGTTTTAATAAATCTATTATTAAAGTAAGAAATCTATTAATTTAGTTAATTAATTAATATTTTAAATTATTATTAAAGTATAAAATATAAATAAAAAAAACTATTATAATAAGAAAAATATTATAATATCCCGTTAAAATAAAAAACATATGTGACACAATCTCTACAATTAATTTTTTATTATTAAATTATAAAATTGAAATATCTTAACAATTAATTTTTTTTATTAAATAAAAAACTATTACGATAAAAATACATATATATAATATAATAAATCTATTAAATAAAAATACATATTACAATAAAATATATATTATAATTTTATAAGAATTCTATTATAACAAGAAAACATATTATATTATTCTAGTAAAAAAAAAACTATTAAATTATCTACAAGTAATCTAATATATACAATTAATTTTTTATTATTAAATATAAAATAAAATATCTCTACAATTATTTTTATTATTAAATTAAAAATAAAATAATAATTATTAGCATAAGAAACCTATTACAATATAAAATATAATATACTATTAAAGTAAGAAACCTATTAATTTAATTTAATTAATTAATATTTTAATTAATTATTATTAACTTATAAAATTAAAATAAAGAAACTTATTATAATAAGAAAACATATTATAATCTCTCATTAAAATAAAAAATATACATGACACTTAATCTCTACAATTAACCTCTATAATTAATTTTTTCATTATTAAATTATAAAATTAAATTAATAAATCTATTAAATAAAAACTCTATTATAATAAGAAAACATATTATGCTATCCGATTAATTTTTGAATAATATTACATATAATTCGGCAAGAATATATAGATATAAGCTTTCTCATCGCGTCACATGATACATAATCTCTATAATTAATTTTTATTACCTATTATAATAAGAAAATATTGTGTAATCTTTTTATTAAATAAAAATATATGCGACACCTAATCTATACAATTAATGTTTTTATTATTAAATAATAAAATTAAAATAAAAAAAATATTAAAATAAAAAATCTATTATAATATAAAAATATAATCTCATAATAAAATAAGAAACTAGATAGTAGTTGCCCACAAAACCTAACAAATTTTTTGGATTTTTGGTCTATTATTATTTGTTATTTTATTTTGAATTATTTTTATAAGTTTTTTTATTTCAAGATTTTTTTTATTATTTACTATGCTTCATGAGCAGACTTTGACTATTAACTTTTGTACAATGAATTAGAAATATTATTTGAGAATTGATAGACAAACGAAAGAGACATAAATATTACGTGTAAGTAAATCAATTATCTCATTTAAACTTATTCAGGTATTGAAGAAATTTGAAATCTATTATTTTTATAGTAAAAATTTAATTAGTGTTGTTACAACTTGACTTTGCCACTTGATGAGTGGTAATTATATCACTATTTCCCACTCATTTAACCTAATATTTTGTATAGTTTCTTGAGTTTTGTGAATATTTTGATGTGTTTTGTGTTATATTGTAAATAAATAAAGTTTCAGGACACTCTGAAGGTGATTTGGGCCAAAATAGTGAAAATTGGACGAAAATGGCAACATAGTCGTTTCGCGCGTCACGACGCGCAAGTCTTTGGCGTCGCGACGCATAACATACGCCGAACAGTGCTAACGTGCGCCAGGTCCACAAGTCAGAATCTGAGAAAGTTTGACTTTGCTAACGTGCGTCGTGCCGCGTCTCACCATCACAGCCAATCTGCTAACGTGTGTCGTGCCACGTGTCATCATCCTACGGTGCCGACAGTCGCCATCGCCACGTGTCACTCCACCTGTCAGCCAGGTCATCGTCCACATCACCGGTTGACCGAGTCAAAATGCCACGTCATCGCCACGTCATCATCAACCAATCACAGCGTGCCACGTGTTGCAATTATATGGTGCCGATAGTCACTTCGCCATGTCAGCATCAATTATTGGCTCACTTATCCGAAATCGACACGTGGCGGATAAGAATCTGAGCCGACCATTCAGAAGCTGCCACGTGTCACAATAATTGAGATCCCAACAACCTTGCCACGTGTCACCTTATCACCTTATCCAGAATCTGAGCCGACGAACCAGAGCGTGCCACGTTGACAATCATCGGCGTCACGACGCCAGACCCCTACTGACGCCTATAAATTCAGCGCGATTTCAGAATTCAAAGCATGCATTCCTTGAGTATTGTAAAGACTCTAAGGATTGCATCTTGTGTGTTTTAGTTTTTGTAATTTTAATTTAGCATTTTTACTTTTAGTATTTTTAATTATGCACTTTTACTTTTTGTAATAAAATTTTATTTACTTTTTACTTTATGTTTTGTAGTTAATTTACCGCTGGGGTAAAAGGTGAAACATTTAATATAATTATCTAGGTAAATCTCACTTAATTATAATTTATAAATTATAATTTAACCGGATTAATTAATGGCAGACTTTATTACCGCCTATATGGTCGGTTTAATATAAATTACTTTACCGCCTATATGACTGGTCTTTATGTGACAGATAATTACCGCCTATATGGCTGGTGTAATTGGACTAAATGGATTACCGCCTATATGACTGGTTTTAAATGTTTAACATTATTAATTCCTGAGAAAGTATAACATAAAATAATTTATATTTTATAATAAGTGAGATTCCTAGATAAGAAATATTAAATGTGGATCCTCTAACCCCAGCATTTTATTTTATTCTAGGGAAGTGATGAAACACAATATTACTAGGCTTAATAATTGATTTAATTATTTATTGGGTAATTCTTTAGTTTGTTTATTGAGTCCTAAACGTAATGCTTCTTCTTGTCTGATCACCAATAAGATTGATGTGGTAAATTTAAAATGAACTAGACATAGGGATTTTAGGTTTCAGCCTTAGATTCAATAGCCCACAATCTTCCTTGAGGATAGATAACTCTTTAATAGATTTCCTTACAGAATAGACATATACCTGCTATGGGTGAGCAAAACCGGTTTCGGTTCCGGTTCCGCATGGAACCGGAACCTACCCGGAAAAAATCGGTTCCTAACTAAGTGGAACCGGAACCTACCCAATTAAATAGGGTACCCTATTAATCGGTTCCAATTCGGTTCCGGTCCGGTTCCGGTTCGGTTCTGAATTGCCCTATTTATATAATATTTTCTAACTTTAAAAATGGAATTATTTATCACACTTGAAGGCAGAAACATCGGAAATATCAGCACATAAAACAGCAGAAATAGCAGAAACAACATAAACAGCAGCTGAAAATAGAACCAGAAACATAAAGTAGAAAAATCAGCGCATGAAAACAGCAGTAATATTAGGCAAAAAGCAGCAGCAAAAACAGCACAAAGATCACTGAAACTGGAAGATCACTGAAATTCTGAAACTGTTAAGTGCTTGCTTTGGCCTCTAAATTAAGGCCCTGGAGGAGCTGTGACAATTTACAGATACATTGAGAGAATGAAATGGTGGCAGCAAAGGGTTGAAGAGTTAAAAAAAGTCAATTCAAATACTGAACTTCCAAATTCCATTACTGTTTCTATTTGTTTGATCAAAGGGTTGAAGAGATTTGTATTTTGGGCCTCAGGTAGTGTGTAGCTTAGTAACCAACATTGCCAGTTCCCATACTCTCACTGGAAGATCACTAAATTTGGTTTTATAACTGGTTCTAATTTGGTTCTCGAAATCGGTTATACATTCGATTCCAAAAATCGGTTTTATGGTCCGGTTCTGGTTCCGATCATTTTGGAACCGGAACCAGACCGATTAAAATCGGTTCCTGGAATTTGGAACCGGAACCAGACCGGTTACAACCGGTTCCGATTCCAAACCCGGAAAACCGGTCCGGTTCCAACCTGTTCCGGGTAGACCCAGAACCGTTGCTCAGCCCTAATACCTGCCGGGCTGGGTAGCCATAATTGGAACTTAATCTTAATGAATCCAGGTAATTTGGTTGACATAGACATATGGTTCAATTGGGTTATATTAGGTATTTGCGTCTGACCATCGACAGAGGCTTTTGCATATTTTCATGTTCCAGGTTAGCAAACTGATTTATTACACATATATAAGAGAATCAATTCATCTTTATAATAATATTGTGTGGAGTCACGACCCTAGATCTTTGAGTCTTTTCTTTTATTTTCCTTAGTATTTTCTTTTGAGTCTGTTTTTATTTTAATTAGCAAATTCACATTCAACCAACCAAAAGCAATCAAACAATCATTCTCTTCTCCCTATAATTAGATACATGTAAATAAATAGTATCAATATTTAATCATAACAGTAGGAATTAAGTCCTCGTGGGATCGATATTTTTATACTACTTGAACGATACGTGCGCTTGCGTTATACGTGTGTGTTTACGCCGGTCAAGTTTTTGGCGCCGTTGCCAGGGACTTATTTTTCTTGAGTTATTAATTTTGAAGCTATCTAATTTACTTGTATCTAATTTTCTTTATTTTTATCTGTAATTTTTAATTCTTTCTTTGTTTTTAGGTGGTTGAATAATGGAACATTATTGGGAGATTGAGAGATCACGAGCTTTACTAGAAGATACACCACAAATCTGGGAGCAACAGTCCGGTTTTCTGAGGACTGTTGTACAGCCCAACAACTATCACTGGATGTCAGAATCAAGCAATACTACATTTTCTCATCAGAACGAAATGGGGAGATGTGTGATTTATGATGGTAACCACCCGAGCGATCAATGTATATACTTTTCAGAGTGGCAGAATTATCAGAATCATTCAAGGTACGGAGAACTGTCATATTTTCCATCTCATCCACCATCTACCTTCGATTTCCATCAACAATCAGAACCATCAGAGGAAGATCAGATGATTGACATGCTCAAAGATTGGGTCAAGAAACAAGACGAAAAGTTGGATACAATGCTTGAAACATGCCAGAATCAATTTGAAAGTATTCAGAGACAATCGGAATTCATTCAGAGACTGACAGATCAAACGAGACAATTACCTCAAGAAGAATTATCAGATGAAACTGACAAAGCCTTCGAGTACCCAGAGATCCACAATGACACCTTAACAGAGGAGGAGGCTGAGCAGTATCAACAACCAGAGGTATCAGTTCAGGAGCCCAAACCAGTAAAGTCTCTATTTGACTTTTATTATTCAGATTCTGACGAGGATGAAGCTGATCTATTTGTACCAACTGCACCAACAACGGAGGATCAAACTTTCAATTCAGAAGAAACATCACTGTTTTGGGGAGTACAAATCAAAGATATCACCCAGAAGCTTGACAGAATGGAACTTTCATTCAAAGTCAAGCACCATACGAGACCTCCTGATTTTAATTCTTTCTTTTCAGGAACCACTGGAGCAACAAAGATCAAAAAGGTGGCACAAGCACGTAATATGACAAACTTCTTTTTGCCACTTTACTGTTGGAAGAGACCCTTCAAAACCAACGCTCACGGGATTGTCTTTAATCGGACATCCAAAATGACATTGAAACCTCCTTAACAGATGAATTTCAGTCACGTCTGGCTGAAGACGAAAAATTTAGCGCTAGCAGGGAGGCAACCCATGCACTTGTTGTAATTTCTATTTTTATATTTTGTGTATACATGTTGTAGAGTTTTTAATTTTGTGTGTTATTTTTGTAGGGAAAAGCTCAACCAAAGCATAAGACAATAAGGAATGGTGTTTGGCAAAGATAAGAGATAATTCATTAGCGATGGCTGAGTAAGGAATGGATTCTTGAGACGCATCCTAATGAATTTATACTAAGCGAATGGCGTATTGCGTACACAATTCTGTTGCCTTAATTATTGCTTTGATTTGCTTTTCTGTTGTAATTATCTTTATTTTCGTAGAAAAGATCCATACTTTTTGACCTTTCACGATTTATTTTGTTGTTTATCTAACAAACGTCCTACGGAAGGTACTAGCGCTACTATTACTCACCCATTTTCAGGTTCTATAAATTCAGCTCTACTTTTCTCTCTTCGACACATCCAGATATACATCCAAATAAGAGAAAGGAAATAGAAGCAACTTCACAGCAGCGAGTCAAGCGAATTTGTGTTTTCTATGGATCCAATTCTGGTAATAAACCAGAAATCATTGAGGCTGCAAAGGAATTGGGGAGAGTCATAGCAGAACGAAATATGCACCTAGTATATGGCGGTGACAATCTTGGATTGATGGGAAGCATTTCAAAAACCGGTCAGGAGGGTGGCGGTCATGCTTTGGCATACGAACATATAATCAGAAAAATAAATGGAGATGAACGTATTGTCTCGGGGATGTCTGAACAACTCCTTGAGATGGTCAATACTGCTGATGCGTTTATTGCTTTACCAGGTGGGCTCGGAACGTTTGAAGAAATATTCACAGTGGCATCATGGGCGCACTTGAACATTCATCGGAAGCTCATTGGATTACTCAACATTGTACATTTTTTCGATTTTCTGTTTGTATTTCTTTCGGAAGCCAAAAGACATGAGTTCGTCACAAAATCAGTACATGATATTTTCCTGACTGCAACAAATGCCGAAGAATTAATTGACCAAATCCTAGCATTTGAACCAAAAATCGACCCCATTCTTTCCAAGTTGAGCTGGTCAGATAGCGATCGTGGTAAGAAGCGTAAATTGGACATAGATCTTAATCGGTAATTTTTCCTAAACCAGGTATTATCTTCTAAACTCTTCTTCTAATGTTTAAGACATTGGGGACAATGTCTCATTTAGGTTTGGGGGAGGAAATTAATTGATCAATATCTTTTTTTTTTAGTTGTGTGTTATTTTTATTTTTAGTCCTAAATTTTTTGAAAAATACAAAAAAAAAAGAAAATTTTTCAAAAATTACAAAAATATTTTGTGTTTTTAGTTTGACTAAAAATGTGAAATTGATAAGAGATAGCTGTGTAAGGAATTTCCACTCCTGAGACGTATCTCAAACCATTTTTGAAACAAGTTAGTTTTTGTTTATTTCATTTTAAATTATTTAATTTGTAAATTCTCCATAAAACTGACTAAAATGGATCTTCATATGCTCAGTTAGCAGATATTATCAACATGCATAGTAACATACATACATGAGCTAAAATTGAAAAGTTTGTAATATTCAGTGCTCTAGTTTAATTGGAGGAATCATCTCAAAAAGTGATGGAGTAAAAAAAAAACTAACATCTGAAATCCGAGTTATTAAGTCTATAAGGGTGTTTTAACACCTAGTGCCCTAAAGCCAACTGGTTTGGGAGTCACTGGCCCAAAGCTCGCTACATGGATCAAGGATGTTGCAAAAAAAATATATATATATCTGAAGTCTGAGTAATTAAGTCTGTAGGGGTGTCTTAACACCTGGTGCCCTAAAGCCAACTGGTTTGGGAGCCACTGACCCAAAGCTCGTTACATAGATGGAAGATATTGTATATAAATAAAAAAAAAATCAAAAATCAAAGAAAAAATCAGAAAAATTATTCCATTGCTACAAAAATGTGTGAATTCTGATAAAACTTTAGAACAAAAATATTACTCTCTTATCAACTGCACTTATGACTGTTGTGGGAAAAAATGAGTTGTTTAATATTTTGTTAGCTGTGTATATGGAGAATGGTAAATATAATCGGAGAATTTACTTATTCAGTAATTTAGAAAGAAAGAAAACAACTGGTAACTTGGAGTAGAAATTTCACCTGATTAGTCACTAACTTCTTTATTCTCTTTTCGCTTGTCTTTTTGCTTTTGTGTGCATTAGTTTCACTACATTTTTACTTTTGTACAATGTTTGTGGGTATCATTGCTGTAAACCCTCACGAGACTAAAACTCGTCCACTAGGGACACCTAGGGGTTTAAAGGCTTGTTGCATATGCTAAATGCAACCGTGATCCCTACGAAAGTGGCTTAGTTAAATTTTATTTTAAAGATGTTTATGTTATGTTATTTTATGTTTTGCTCGAGGACTAGCAAAATGTTAGGTTTGGGGGTGTGATGAGTGGTAATTATATCACTATTTCCCACTCATTTAACCTAATATTTTGTATGGTTTCTTGCGTTTTGTGAATATTTTGATGTATTTTGTGTTATTTTGTAAAAAAATAAAGTTTCAGGACACTCTGGAGGTGATTGGGCCAAAACAGTGAAAATTGGACGAAAATGGCAAAATGGTCATTTCGGGCGTCGCGACGCGCAAGCCTTTGGCGTCGCGATGCCTAACATACGCCGAACAGTGCTAACATGCGCCGGGTCCACAAGTCAGAATCTGAGAAAGTTTGACTTTGCTAATGTGCGCCGTGCCACGTGTCACCATAATAGCTGATCTGCTAACGTGCGTCGTGCCACATGTCATCATCCTACGGTGCCGACAATCGCCATCGCCACGTGTCACTCCACTTGTCAGCCACATCATCGTCCACATCACCGGTTGACCGAGACAAAATGCCACATCATCGCCACGTCATCATCAACCAATCACAGCGTGCCACGTGTCGCAATTCTATGGTGCCGACAGTCACTTTGCCACGTGTCGCCACGTCAGCATCAATTATTGGCTCACTTATCTGAAATCGACACGTGGTGGATAAGAATCTAAGCCGACCAATCAGAAGCCGCCACGTGTCACAATAATTGAGATCCCAACAACCTTGCCATATGTCACCTTATCACCTTATCCATAATCTGAGCCGATGAACCAGAGCACGCCACGTCGACAATCATCGGCGTCGCGACGCCAGACCCCTACTGACGCCTATAAATTCAGCGCGATTTCAGAATTCAAAGCATTCCTTCCTTGAGTTTTGTAATGACTCTAAGGATTGCATCTTGTGTGTTTTAGTTTTTGTAATTTTAATTTAGCATTTTTACTTTTAGTATTTTTAATTATGCACTTTTACTTTTTGTAATAAAATTTTATTTACTTTTTACTTTATGTTTTGTAGTTAATTTACCGATGGGGTAAAAGGTGAAACATTTAATATAATTATCTAGGTAAATCTCACTTAATTATAATTTATAAATTATGATTTAACCGGATTAATTAATGGCAGACTTTATTACCGCCTATATGGTCGATTTAAATATAAATTACTTTACCGTCTATATGGCTGGTCTTTATGTGACAGATAATTACTGTCTATATGGCTGGTGTAATTGGACTAAATGGATTACCGCCTATATGACTGGTTTTAAATGTTTAACATTATTAATTCCTGAGAAAACATAACATAAAATAATTTATATTTTATAATAAGTGAGATTCCTAGATAAGAAATATTAAATGTGGATCCTCTAACCCCAGCATTTTATTTTATTCTAGGGAAGTGATGAAACACAATATTACTAGGCTTAATAATTGATTTAATTATTTATTGGGTAATTCTTTAGTTTGTTTATTGAGTCTTAAACTTAATGCTTCTTGTTGTCTGATCACCAATAAGATTGATGTGGTAAATTTAAAATGAACTAGACATAGGGATTTTAGGTTTCAGCCTTAGATTCAATAGCCCACAATCTTCCTTGAGGATAGATAACTCTTTAATAGATTTCCTTACAGAATAGACATATACCTGCCGGGCTGGGTAGCCATAATTGGAACTTAATCTTAATGAATCCAGGTAATTTGGTTGACATAGACATATGGTTCAATTGGGTTATATTAGGTATTTGCGTCTGACCATCGACAGAGGCTTTTGCATATTTTCGTGTTCCAGGTTAGCAAACTGATTTATTACACATATATAAGAGAATCAATTCATCTTTATAATAATATTGTGTGGAGTCACGACCCTAGATCTTTGAGTCTTTTCTTTTATTTTCCTTAGTATTTTCTTTTGAGTCTGTTTTTATTTTAATTAGCAAATTCACATTCAACCAACTAAAAGCAATCAAACATTCATTCTCTTCTCCCTATAATTAGATACATGTAAATAAATAGTATCAATATTTAATAATAACAGTAGGAATTAAGTCATCGTGGGATCGATATTTTTATACTACTTGAACGATATGTGCGTTTGCGTTATACGTGTGTGTTTACGCCGGTAACCACTAAGTACTTGTTAGGTATGACTTCTAATAAAGATAAAATAGCATTTTTAATGCCAAAATCTATTTTCAAAATTTTGTGTGGTGTTTAGTTGTATTTTAAATAGAGTTTTTAAATATTAAAAAAATTATTTTGCCTCTACCCGTAAAATCTCAAATTTTGGGCTTTTGGTAGTAGAAATTGTAAAGTTTTTTTAAATAGTTAAATTTTCTATAATACCCTTATTTAATTAAACAATATTATTTCATTTCTTTATAATAATTTTTAAAAAACTTATCAAATAAAATCATTTTATAATTTTTAATAAAATCTCTTACTCACAATCAAATACCTAAATTTTTTTAATCAAAAACCCAATTTCTAAAATCTTTACTAATAAAATCTCTACTCGAAGAATTTGTATTTGTTCCTTTTTCACGCTGCTTAGCCTAAAGCATGAATTAAGTCACAGAAGACACATTTTGTACTAGTGTGAGACTATTTGGACTCTAAAAATTACTTTAAACACTCTATTATTATATACACATTCACTAAATTTAAAAAAAAAAAAAAATGACTTTTAGTTTTGTACACTCTTTCATATGCCAAAAAAAAAAAAAAAATTCATCACTTAACCTTTTAAATTGACAAATTTTTTTACTCTACACACTTATTAAAATATTCAGAATACTCAAAAAAATAACATGGAATACTCATTTGCTATTAAAATATATTTGACTAAGAAATCAATTACCAAACAATAAATTTACATATTTTTAAAGAATGTTTATCATATTTTTATTGCAATTATATAATTTTAGCTGTTAATTTCTTTTCATTGTTCAATACTATACCTTCTTTATTTATTTTATTTCATGTGAAGATATGGTTAACAAAATTTGGTAACCTGAAGTTCTCAAATGTTAGTTAACAGAGTTCATGCGCAGCGGAAATCGTGTTTGGAAACAGAAAAAAAAAATTTAATTTTTACATAAACAATCAAAACCGGATCCGTATTTTCTAGTACATCAATAATATAAATATTTAGAACTCAAGTAAGAAATATACCTGCAGATCTGGATATCTTTGTAAATCGATTCTTTGAACCACGATCTTCCTCGTCTTATCTCCTCACCTCAAACGGCACGTGTGGGCGTGAAAATATTGCGAATAACACTCTAATTTTTGTGGAGGATTTGTGTGCTCAACACATGAGACGAATCTTGGTGTAAATTTCTTTTTGATTTTCTCAAAAACCAAACAAAGAAAAATAAAAAGAAAACTATTTCCTTTTTTATTTTTTCTCTCACCCAGCACACTCACGTTATTGTTGTTGTGTTGCTCTCAAATTTTTGATTTTTGATCAAAATCTCAATTCTCCCTCTTCCAGCAACCTTTGATCACGTTTTAAAAGGGATTTTGTTTTTGAAAAGGAATTTTGTTTTTATCAAAACTATAGTTAAGCAAATCCACTTAACGATTTAATTTTAATTTCAAAATAAAATCAAAATAAAATACTTTAATATTTATCTTATAATTTATCAAAGATAATTCATTTAAATATAATAATTTCAAAATTTCAACTTTTCAAAAATTATCTTATTAAATTAAAATTTAATTAATCAAATTAATTAAATATTAATTTTCATAAATTAATAAATAGATACATTATCTATTGATAAATATATTAGTACAACTTTTGTCATAATTTCCAAACAAGAGTTATATTGAATCATTAGAGTGTAAAATAATTCATAATTATTTTATATAATTCACAATTATTTTTCTTCGTAATCATAATCGTTCGAACAGTGATAGAAGACGACGAGGGGACCGATGGACCTATAATTCTAAGCTCCAATAATTTCGTCGATTAATTATAAACTCTTTTATTAATCAAACAAAATTTATTAATTCTGGAGTAACTCCACTAAATACCCAGAATTGCACTCTCAGAATTATAGAATTAATTACTCAAAGTATTTGTCCACTGATATAGTCATTACCTATGCAATGATCCTCCATAACAGATTCGTAAAGGAGCTAGGTATAAAATATCCGTTAACCTCTCCAGTCACATCTTTATCCTTGACTTCCATTAGTTCTCAAGTGAACAATTAATTCATAACTTTTATGAATTTGCGCGCTAATCGTTCATGTCATGAACTAACAAACAAAAGAATCTTATGAACGGGTTTCATTATATCAGGTTAGCATTCTCAGCTATTCATTCAACTCATTCCCAAAATACAAGGCTTACAAAATGTAATAAATACAAAACCATACCGAGTAAATTAAAGAATAAATTAATATGATATAGGAGTCTGCTAAATATAATGAATTAAGATCATCACATATATGACCATCATTATGATCAAATTGATGTTCTTTATTTAACGAAAATTATTAGAACTTTTCAATTTTATCTGGTCCTATCCAATATAATCTTATTATATAAAACACATTCATTTCTATGTCTCTACATAATATAGTTTGGATAGAACTATACCATTCATAATGAATGAACTGTATTTATGACTTTGGATTTGAAGATTCCCAACTTCAAATCGTAGTCATGGACAAATTTTGATTATTACTCTTTAAATTTTATCCATGCATATATGCATGCAACATTTTACATACACATATATGTTTAATTTAAAGCTACATAAATAATCACGGAATTTTCATGAATTTTATAAAGCAAATCAAAATGCATACATGGAATAAAATAAAATCACAAATTTATTAATCAATCATGTTTCGAACACATATGGTTGTCAGGCATAAAAATCCCAACAAACTCCCACTTGCCCTAAAGAAAATGAGACATATCTCTAATCCCCAATCCTTCTAGATGCCCCTCAAAACTCTTTGCAGGCAGCGTCTTGGTAAAAGGATCGGCTAGATTCTCTGCAGATGGAATCTTCAGAACAGCCACGTCTCCGCGTTGCACAATGTCCCTAATCACATTATATTTCCTATCAATATGTTTTGATCTCTTGTGGCTTATTGGTTCTTTGGAATTAGCCACTGCACCACTATTATCACAATAAAGTGACAATAGCTTGTCCATATCTGGAACCACTTCCAGATCAGTAAAGAACTTTCAGAGCCAAACCGCTTCTTTGGCAGCTTCACAAGCAGCCACATATTCGGCTTCCATAGTTGAATCACCAACACATGATTGTTTGATGCTTCTCCAAACTATAGCTCCCCCACCAAGAGTAAATACTGATCTAGATATCGACTTTCGATCATCTATATCTGATTGAAAATCAGAATCAGTATATCCAATCAGAATCAAATCCCTGCCAGAATAAACAAGCATATAGTTCATCGTTCTCCGTAGATACTTGAGAATATGCTTAACTGCTACCCAATGATCCAATCCTGGATTTGACTGAAAACGACTAACTATTCCCACTGCATTGCATATATCAGGTCTTGTGCATAGCATAACATAGCATACATCAAGCTCCCCACTGCCGATGCATATGGAATCCGTCTCATATCTTCTTCCTCTTGGGGTGTCGAAGGCACTGCCTTTTAGAAAGAACAACTCCATGACGGGAAGGTAAATTACCTTTCTTGGAGTTTTGCATTGAATATCTAACAAGCATTTTTTTCAATATACAATACCTGAGACAGGGCCAACAGCTTTTTCTTGCAATCTCTAATAAGACGGATCCCAATAATATAACTTGCTTCTCCCAAATCTTTCATTTGGAATTGTTCAGCCAGCTAAGCCTTTACGACTGATAATAGCTCTACATTATTCCTAATAAGTAGAATATCATCAACATAAAGTATTAGAAAGACCACTCGCTTGTCCTTGAAGAATTTATAAACACAAGATTCATCAGGATTTTGGATAAAGCCATAAGATTTGATCGCCTTATCAAATCTCATGTTCCAAGATCTGGACGCTTGCTTAAGTCCATAGATAGACCTTTACAACTTGCAAACCTTTTGTTTTTCTTCATTGCTTATAAAACCTTCTGGTTGCTCCATATCGATGGTCTATTCAAGATAGCCATTCAAAAAGGCTGTATTGACATCCATCTGCCAAATTTCATAATCATAATGAGCAGCAATGGAAAGTAAGATTCAAATGGACTTCAGCATGGCTACTGGTGAAAAAGTTTCATCATAGTCAACTCCTTCTTTTTGGGTATAACCCTTTGCCACTAGCCTTGCTTTAAATGTCTCTACATTACCGTCCACTCCCCTCTTTCTTTTGTAGATCCATTTGCACCCTATAGGATTTACTCCTTCAGGTAGATCTACAAGCTCCCAGACTGAGTTGGAATACATGGATTCCATCTCAAGTTTCATAGCCTCAAGTCATTTCTTTTTGTCATGATCTTCCATTGCACACCTATATGTTAATGGGTCATATCTTCCATCATCAGTGATAGCAACTTGTGCTTCACCATCTTGTCTATATCGAGAAGGTAGTCGTATTATCCTCCTACTACGACGAGGTGTTGAGATGTTCTGACTCGAAGATGTGGTCTCCTCGTTTTGTGGAACAACAATCCTAGCAGGTTGTTGATTGATCTCATCAGATTTTAATTCCTCCAAGACTATCTTGCTTTGAGGTTTGAAGTATGCCATATAATTATTCTCAAGAAACGTGGCATTTGTCGACACAAATACCTTATTATCTCGAGGATTATAAAACACACCTCCCCTTATGCCTTTTGCATATCCTACAAAGAAATAAACTTCAGAACGCATTTCCAACTTTGTTGGCTTACCCATTAACACGTATGCTGGGCACTCCCATATACGAAAGTGACTCAAACTGGGTTTGTGGCCACTCCATAACTCTAAGGGTGTTCTAGGTACTGACTTAGATGGAACCACATTCAAAATGTAGGTTGTTGTTTGTATATCATACCCCCAAAACGATTTTGGAAGTGAAGAATAACTCAACATGGAACGAATCATGTCGAGTAAAGTTCGATTCCTCTTCTCAGCTACACCATTTTGCTGAGGTGTACCAGGTGCAGTTAGTTGGGATAAAATCTCATAATCTAATAGGTGATCTTTGAATTCATTATCAAGGTATTCACCTCCTCGATCTGATTGAAGGCACTTGATTGATTTACCTAATTATTTTTCCGTTTCGATTTGGAATTCTTTAAACTTTCCAAAAGTTTCAAACTTATGTCTCATTAGGTAAACATAATCATATCTAGAGTAATCATCAACAAAAGTAATGAAGTACTCATAGCCACCTCTTGATTGTGTAGACATAGGTCCACAAACATCTGAATGTATAAGCTTCAGTGGTTCTTGGGCCCTATTGCCTTTTGCAGAGAAAGGCCTATTTGTCATCTTACCTTCAAGACATGATTCACAGACTGGTATAGTACCAATATTTAGTTCTCTTAAAGGACCATCATTTACAAGCCTATTTATCCCGTCAAGATTTATATGACCAAGTCTTAGGTGCCATAGATATGTGTTATCAGTGTGAGAAATCTTTTGTTTCTTTGTTTTTGGCAATGCAACTTTGAACATTTCAGCATTCAATAATGAATTAAAATTGGGCCTTATTACATAGAGTCCATTTTCAATAAAACCAGAACAAATATTCAAACCATTTCTTGAAATAACAACTGATTTATTATCAAAAGAAACTGAATAAGATTGTTCATAAAGTTGAGAAACTGAAATAAGGTTTCTAGTAAACCCCGGTACAAAATAAACATTATTCAAAAATAAAAATTTATTGTTCTCAACATAAAGTTTTATTTGTCCAACTGCTGATGCTGAAACTAAAGCGTCATTCCCAACTCTCAAAGTAAAGTCCCCATCAGCAAGTCTTGTGTAAGGATCAAGCTTCTGTAAGACAAATTTGATTAGTCGCTCCTGAATCAATTATTCAGGGTGATAAATCATTTTCAACTAAACAAGATTCAGTAACAAGTAAATCTAATTTACCTTTCTTTTTCTATTTCAGCTCTTCAAGATACTTCTTGCAGTTTCTCTTCCAATGCCCATCAATTCCACAATGGAAACATTTTCCTTTTGTTTTGTTTTTTTTTTGGTGGAGCCATTCTTATTTCCTTAACTGTTGTTTGGCTTATTTTTTTGCTGTTGTTCCCCGCTGTTTTCTCAGTTCCTGAACTCTTACCTTTATTCTTATTTCTCTTTCTCTTCTTTAGAGAGGAGTTAAAGTTAGAAGGTTCAACAACATTTGCTTCTCCTTTTTTCTCCACAGAAATAGACTCAAAAGTAGTGAGTTCGTTAAGAAATTTAGTCAAATTATAACTCAGCTTATTCATGAAGTAATTGTTTTTGAACTGAAGAAATTGTGGGCTAAGGCTTTCCAAAATCATGCCCACTTGTGTGCCTTCATCTATGGTAGCCCCATTGATTTCTGCCTCATGAATTGTACTAATCATCATTAGCACATGTTCACGTACAGGAGTTTCATTTTCATTTTACAGTTCATGACTTTCTTGACTGCTTCATGTTTAGCTTGATCAGAGGGTTTGCCAAACATGCCTTGTAGAGACTCCATTATCTCATAAGCAGTCTCTGTCTTTTCATGTTTTGTGTTAAGCACGTCAGACATGGAAACAAGCAAATAACAACGAGCTTTGTCATTTGCTCGAATCCAATTTTCATAGGCATCTTTGATAGTTTTGTTGGCATTCACAGCTGGTTCTGGAGGACATTCCTCCATCAAGACAAACTTCAGGTTATCCAGCACAAGAATTATATTCATATTTTTCTTCCACTTAGCAAAGCTATCACCAGTTAATTTTTCAGTAGCAAGCAGTGATAGGATTGGATTTGACATATTTCTGAAATCATTAAAAAAATATTCTAAATTATTCCATGCATAAAATTCAAAATAAATTTGGCATAGTAATCATGATGCATGATGCATATGCGAAACACTAAAATATATATGCACTACTATAGCCTCAGAAAAATTAATAAGCATATTGTGTTGTCTTAGGGTCGATCACAACACCTTATTAACATAGAGACAATCTCAATTAATAATTTTTTTCAAAATATCTCATATTTTCAAAATTTATTAAGAACCGATTTTTGGTCTAAATATAATTAACACATTTAACTATATTTATATGAGTGTAACCCATCGTTTTGGATCCTTAAAATTTAACTCATAACAACCACCTTAGGATAAGTTAATTATGAAATACATTTTATAAATCCTATCGTAAGAAGTACAACCTTGATATTAACCTAAACAAACACTCTCCTTAGGGAGGATGAAACTAAAGTCATCACGAAGCCCAACTTAGATTTCACGATGTTGCACTAACGGTGGAGACTAAAGGATGTTTTGACAAACTACCTGCTTCCACTCATTATTTTAAGTTTAGTGATTTTATATGTAAAACATCTAATGTTTTGAAAACTTAGCGGAAAAAGACCAAGAAATCAAAATTAAAGGTCTTTAATTACCAAATTAATTATTTCATAATAAAATTATCCGCTTTACTAATAAAACTTAAATTCATTATGAAACATCTAAGTTATTCATGATAAATAATTTATTATAAATACTTAGAACTAAATTTTTGTGACATTACAAACTTTAACGATTTAAAATTAATTCACAAATTTTAATTAATCGATTAATCGATAAAATTCTAAAATATTTTTTAATCAAATTATAAACTATTTACAATCATGAATAAATTTATGAAAATGCATATGTATGTATGACATGTTATAATGCAAGAGTAGGCATTGTGCTAATTCTATATGTCATTTAAAATATGCATGAGAATAAACATTTAATAATTCACACAAAATAAATAAACTGGATATTAATCGGGTTGACAATTTGGGTATTTCTAAAATTACAACCATAACAAAATAAAATTACATTAATCTCAAATCTGGAAAAAATATAATTAAATTTCTAAGTGACTATCAAAAAAAAAACTTTTTTTTTTAATTATTTCATTGCCGCACAGTGGGCAATCTAAAATTGCCACTGTGCGGCAAGCTGCTGCACAACAGCAGCGAGACTGCTGCATGTGCAGCAGTGCACTGTAGCAGTCTCACTGCAGCAGTGCACTATAGCAGTCTCACTGCTGCAGTGCAGTAAACAACAAAAAAAAATAATGGAAAAATAATTATATTTTGAGTAAAAATAATTGTCTTGCGTCATCCGTCATTCGGCTTCATCTTCATCTCCAACGCTTACAAATAATTAACAATTACAAAAAAATAATACCCATTTAATTTTTGGGTATACATATCCAATATATAAAATAAAAAATTAAAATTCTAATCCAAGGTCAACCATACAATTAACGATTAATATCCATACATTCACCATCACATGATAATATATAAATATGCATAGCCTACTCTTTTACATACATATTAAAATGATTTACAATAAATCATTCTTATTAATATACTAGAATAAATACGACCGTTCTGATACAATTTGTTAGTTTTCAGAGTTCATGCGCAGCGGAAATCGTGTTTGGAAACAGAAAAAAAATTTAATTTTTACATGAACAATCAAAACTGGATCCGTATTTTCTAGTACATCAATAATATAAATATTTAGAACTCAAGTAAAAAATATACATGCAGATATGGATATCTTTGTATATCGATTCTTTGAACCACGATCTTCCTCATCTTATCTCCTCACCTCAAACGGCACATGTGGACGTGAAAATATTGCAAATAACACTCTAATTTTTGTGGAGGATTCGTGTACTCAATGTTGTAAATTCCTCAAATTCATTAAATATGATATGTATATGTATATGTGTACCATTGGAATTCCCAAGGGGTGTATGGGAGGTTGCAATCCTTGGAGGGTTGCAACCCACCCCAAGGGGTGCCCTATTGGCATCCCTCCATGCCTTATATAAGAAGGCTTTTATTCCATACAGAAAAGACAGAACATATACAATTAATATCCAAGAATTCAAAAAGGCATTGTGTTGTTTTCTTTGTTTTGAGAGAGAGATCCACCATTTGGATCCAAGTTCATACACTTGTTAAGGAGTGCTCCTTGAACAAGAAGAATCCAAGTTATCCTGGGAGGACATTGGCCAATTGCGAATCCGTAAAGCACCTGTGACGGGGCCAATAAGTTCTTAAGGACAGAGATCTTCTTGACTTGGATTGTTTTTTGTAATCTCAATTTCCAGGTTTTATCTTCAAGTTTTCTGGTTTTAGGGTTTCTTGCATCTAGATCTTCTTTTAGTTATTGATCTGTTTGATTTGCATGTTATATTACTGTTTAATGACACCTAATTTCCAACAATCTTAAGAACTTATTGCTCTAGTGTTATTAGGTAGTAATTCGCATGTTAGGGTTTGTATATTTTCTGTAAAATACGAACTGTGCATGAAAAAACCGTAGGGCGTTCGAACGCCCGACGAACGCGAAGGCAAAAATTTGAAAAATTCTTAAGAACGTTCGAACGCGTCTTCAAACGCAACTCGAACGCAAGCCTTCTGCCTTAGAACGGTCGAACGCGTCCTAAACGCAACTCGAACGCGAACTCTCTGGAATCATTCCGTTCGAACGCGTTATCAAATATTACACGAACGTGAACTCTCTGGAAACACTTCGTTCGAATGCGTTATCAAACGCAACACGAACGCACACACACTGGACAGTCTCGTTCGAACGTAGATACGAACGTGACACTAACGATTTTGTCCTGGAAGTATCATAAAAGCAAACTTTAATTAATATTAACTTGGTTAGTCATATACTGTAAACACATTAATCTTGGTAGTATAGATTTAAGTTATTATTAAGTTGTTCAATTATCACAAGCATACACATAGTGATAAAGTTGAAATTGATTGGTTGTTGCATAATTGGTTGAGAATTTAAAGTGTAATTTTGCACAAGTAATTCCATCCAATCTTGATTGACATTTATATATCTACACTTATCGTAATAATTGTGCTATTGGAAGAGTGTAAATCTGGGTTGTGAATTGCTAAAAGATCCTATTGGAAAAGGTGTTCGAAGAATATTCGTTCATTCAATTTTCCTTAAGTATCTTTAGTTGAAATTCAATGACTTGTGTTTATTGGAACTTTCGTCCATTAGAACAACAAGTGACTACCTAGTACATCACTTTGAACAAGATCATTCGTTGATCGTTGTGCAATTCGTCTTTCGTAGACTGATTGAACCCTGTTGAATTTCCAGTTACAAATGGCTAGCGGAAATATCAAAGAATACCGGTCTCTCACGGAGAAAAGCCGGAGAAATTTGGTAGGGCAAATTTCAAACAATGGCAGATCAAAATGCTGTTCTACCTGACAACTCTCCAGTTGGCTAAATTCCTCAAAGATCCTCCGGATCCTGTGGAGGGTGAATCTGAATTGGCCAAGGAAGAGCGATAACAGACTTGGTTGTCTGAAGACTTCCTATGCAAGAACTACCTTTTGGGTGGTCTTGACAATACCCTGTACAATGTGTACCAAGGCATGACTTCTGCGAAGGTTCTCTGGGAATCTCTCGAGAAGAAGTACAAAACCGAAGATGCCGGACAAAAGAGATTTGTCGTGGGTAGGTTTCTGGACTACAAGATAGTAGATTCAAGGACGGTGATGTCTCAGTTGGGTGAACTGCAACTTCATGAAATACTGGATGAGGGAATGAAACTCTGTGAGATGTTTCAAGTTGCCGCCATAATTGAAAAGTTGCCTCCATCATGGAAGGACTTCAGGAGCTATCTCCAACACAAAAAGAAGCAGATGAGCCTTGAGGACCTTGGAGTTCGATTGAGAATCGAACAGGACAACATGATGTCCGAGAAGGCCAGCTACAAGACTATGGAGTCTAAGACTAACATCTTTGAGGATGTAAAGGGTAGCAAGAAAAGAAAGAACAGTGAAGCTGATTCTTCCCAAGCGAACAAGAAGTTCAATGGGAAGTGCTACAACTGTGAAAAGAGCGGTCATATGACAAAGGACTGCAGAAACAAGATATCTCAGGACAATGGCAGAAAAATGAGGCCTATGTCGCTGAAGATGAGCAGTTAACTGATGAGATTTCAGAAATGAATCTCTAAGCAGTGGTAACTGTAGCCAACTTGGTTGGGAATCCGAGAGAATGATGGGTAGACACTAGGGCTACTCGTCATATCTGTGCTGATAGCAAGATGTTTTCCTCGTATCAGAAAGGTCGATGGCGGCGATCATCTGACAGTGGGAAACTCGTCTACCTCTAGAGTGGTTGGACAAGGCACAGTAGTTCTGAAAATGATATCCGGAACGGAGCTTACATATAAGAATGTTTGCATGTTCCAGATATTCGGAAGAACTCGGTCTCGGGTTTGTATTTTTTTCTGACAAGATTGTATTGACCAAAAATGATGTCTATGTAGGAAAATGATACCTCGTTGAGGGTCTTTTCAATGACTGTCAATTGTGTTATTAATAAAGCTGAAACTTCTGCTTATATTATTGAGTCACAAAATGTATGGCATGAGAGGTTAGGACATGTTAATTATGATACATTAATTAACATGGACCTTATACCTAAATTTGATTGATAGCCAACATGAGTGTGAGGCATGTGTTGAAGCAAAAATACATAGAACATCATAGAACGAAGTTATGAACACTTGGAACTTGTACACATTGACGTATGTGACATGAATTTTGTGCAAACAAGAGGCGGTAAAAAGTACTTTGTCACTTTTATCGATGAAAGCACAAGATTCAGTTAAGTGTATTTGCTGAGGAGCATAGCTGAAGCTATTGAGAGCTTTATACACTGAGAGCGAAGTTGAAAATCAACTTGGCAAGAAAATCAAAAGAATCAGGAGTGATAGAGGTGGTGAATACGTTTCACCATTCGGTGTATATTGTTCTGTGCACGAAATTATTCACGAAACCACTGCTCCTTATTCTCCTCAACAGAACGGAATTGCGGAGCGCAAAAACCGAACGTTGAAGGAAATGATGAATGCCATGTTGACAAGTTCGGGTCTGCCCCAGAACTTGTGGGGGGAAGCCTTGCTTTCCGCGAACTACGTTCTGAACAAGCTTCCTCACAGAAGACTAGACAAGACACCATATGAATTGTGGAAAAGTTTTGTACCTTCCTACAAATACCTCAAAGTGTGGGGGTGTTTTGCCAAAGTAATGGTTCCTAAACCTAAGAAGGTTAGAATAGGACCCAAAACATCAGATATACTTGCAACAATAATGCATATCGATTCTTGGCACACAAAAATGAGATTCCTGACATCAATCCAAATGTGATGATTGAGTCAAGGAATGCAATATTTTTGAAGAGACATTTCCTTGTAAGGAAAGACAAAGAAGAGAGTCTCTCAAAAGATCTGTTGATACTGTCAATGACAGTGATCAGGTTGACCAAGAGTCAAATCAACATGGAAATGTTGAGGCAAATGAACCTAGACGTCGTCTAAGTCATTTGAACCCGATTTTCTGACATATTTGTTAGAAAATGAGCCTCAAAGCTATAAAGAAGCAATGTCTTCTCTGGAGGCACCTCTTTGGAAAGAGGCGATAAATGACTTAGACGTCGTCTAAGTCATTTGGACCCGATTTTCTAACATACATTACGAGAGATATCCTGCTGTTCTAGAGGGAAACAGCGATGCTGACTGGATATCTGATACAGTGGATTCCAAATCTACGGTTGGATTTGTTTTCACACTTGGTAATGCAGCCGTGTCATGGAAATCCTCGAGGCAAACATGTATTGCCCGGTCTACTATGGAATCAGAGTTCATAGCGTTAGACAAAACAGCGGAAGAAGCAGAATGGCTTAGAAACTTCCCGGAGGATATTCCTAGTTGGGCCAAACCGGTGCCAACGATTAGCATACATTGTGAAAGCCAATCGGCTATTGGGAGAGCCCAAAATACAATGTATAATGGTAAGTCTCGACACATACGTCGGAGACATAATACCATGCGTCAACTGCTCTCAAGTGGCATAATAACGATCGATTATGTCAGGTCGAAGGAAAACCTAGCGGATCCACTAACTAAAGGTTTACCTCGAGAGCAAGTTGAGAAGTCATCGAGGGGAATGGGCTTGAAGCCTATAATCTAAGAATTGTCACTGTGGAAACCCAACCTAGTTGACTGGAGATCCCAAGATCTAGGTTCAAAAGGGACAACAGAAACTTTGTGCAATTCAAAACAAGCACTGGAGAGTTTCGTACTCTTTCCCATTCCGATAATGACGCTGAGTGTTGTCTGTCATTGGTTAGGATAAGCTAAGGCTTTTAATGATCACTATATTAGAAGATGAGTCCTAATGGGGGTAAAGACAGATTACCTCTTCATAGTAGATCACCTATTTCAAGTAAGAAGTGAGGCCGCTTCCATGGGAACCTTTAAAGGCGGGTTACCCTAAAGTGCTTGATGAATCCAGGACCGTTGTTCAGGGCCAAAATGAACACAACCGTAGAACGGGTAAATGGTCGAATTAAAGCTGTGTTGTTGTGTTGCTCTCAAATTTTTGATTTTTGATCAAAATCTCAATTCTCCCTCTTCCAGCAACCTTTGCTCACGTTTTAAAAGGGATTTTGTTTTTGAAAAGGAATTTTGTTTTTATCAAAACTATAGTTAAGCAAATTCACTTAAGGATTTAATTTTCATTTCAAAATAAAATCAAAATAAAATCCTTTAATATTTATCTCATAATTTATCAAAGATAATTCATTTAAATATAATAATTTCAAAATTTCAACTTTTCAAAAATTATCTTATTAAATTAAAATTTAATTAATCAAATTAATTAAATATTAATTTTCATAAATTAATAAATAGATACATTATCTATTGATAAATATATTAGGACAACCTTTGTCATAATTTCAAAATAAGAGTTATATTGAATCATTAGAGTAAAATAATTCATAATTATTTTATATAATTCACAATTATTTTTCTTCGTAATCATAATCGTTCGAACAGTGATAGAAGACGATAAGGGGACCGATGAACCTATAATTCTAAGCTCCAATAATTTCGTCGATTAATTATAAACTCTTTATTAATCAAACGAAATTTATTAATTCTGGAGTAACTCCATTAAATACCCAGAATTGCACTCTCAGAATTATAGAATTAATTACTCAAAATATTAGTCCACTGATATAGTCATTACCTATGTAATGATCCTCCATAACAGATTCGTAAAGGAGCTAGGTATAAAATATCCGTTAACCTCTCCAGTTACATCTTTATCCTTGACTTCCATTAGTTCTCAAGTGAACAATTAATTCATAACTTTTATGAATTTGCGCGCTAATCGTTCAGGTCCTGAACTAACAAACAAGAGAATCTTATGAACGAATTTCATTATATCAGGTTAGCATTACCAGCTATTCATTCAACTCATTCCCAAAATACAAGGTTTACGAAATGTAATAAATACAAAACCATACCGAGTAATTTAAAGAATAAATTAATATGATATATTAGTCTGCTAAATATAATGAATTAAGATCATCACATATATGACCATCATTATGATAAAATTGATGTTCTTTATTTAACGAAAATTATTAGAATTTTTCAATTTTATCTGGTCCTGTCCAATATAATCTTATTATATAAAACACATTCATTTCTATGTCTCTACATAATATAGTTTGGATAGAACTATACCATTCATAATGAAATGAACTGTATTTATGACTTTGGATTTGAAGATTCCCAACTTCAAATCGTAGTCATGAACAAATTTTGATTATTACTCTTTAAATTTTATCCATGCATATATGTATGTAATATTTTACATGTTTAATTTAAAGCTACATAAATAATCACGGAATTTTCATGAATTTTTTAAAACAAATCAAAATGCATACATGGAATAAAATAGAATCACAAATTTATTAATCAATCATGTTTCGAACAAGCGCATAAAAATCCCAACAGAATAATGCCATGACATATTTTTAAATCTAATCAGACAGTTTCTTTAATTACAACTCATCTAAAGTTTTCTATCTTGGTTATATATACTCAAGAACAACCCAAATCCCAATCTAATCTAATTAAAAAAAAAAAAAATCTAATTCATCAAAATAATAAACGCTTGTGAATAGACACTGCAACAAAAGAAGAAAGTCGATTTGAATCAGAAGACGAGACGCATTCAGGATTGATAACTAAAATAAATCTTTATTTATTCTTAGAAATTAAATTTGAAAGAAAATAGGTCATCATCCTTTTTGTGCCCGTGGACGTAGGTCGGACCAAGATCCGCCGAACCACGTTAAATCTCTTTGTCGATTGGCGTATTATTTGTCTTTTGCTAAGTTTGATTTTGGTCCGCCATAACCAAACAAATTCACTATTGAGGGAGGATTGTCTCGGGAGTAATATTCTCATATTGCCCTGAGACCAAAATCAGCCGTCAATAATATCATTTCCTAAAGCCTAAGAAGATTTAGACATGCATTCGAGGTCAGATTCACGTGCGCACATGAGTCATTCTTCCCGCCCCGCGAATGAATTAATGAAAATGATGTGGTTACATAACCCATGTGATTTTTATTAATTTTATAATTACTATGAACATTAAACTTGTAAAAAATAATTTATTGTAGAATGTAAATCCAAACTGTCTTCACGGAGAGAGTTATGAGATACTTAAATTCCTCAGTTAATTTTTTCAAAGACAAATTTTGTCTTGTAATAATTGAGTGCAATACATTTAATTAATGATTATTAAAATATTCCACATTTTTATTTGCTAACCAAAAAGAAAAAAACAAACATCAATAAATGAAACAAGCGAGTTGCTCGCTCGGGACAAGGAAAGTACATAGAAGAATGTTATTTCAAACAAAGTATCAGTCAATTAGATCCTGCTGGTGATGTAATTTCTGCTAAATAGTTGAGTGATGTTACTTCCTAGTTCCTAATCACATTGTGCATGTTTTCTTCTGTTATTAGATTTTGTCTTAATTAGGTGTACCGTTTATTGAATCTGTAGATATGGTATGATTTGTAAAGATATGTGAACACGATATAATATGATTCATCAAGACACATGAGCACGGCACGACACGCTTGTTAAACATGTCAGGTTTAGATTTTAGGAACGCGAACCATGAAAGCACAACATGATTTGAGATAAGTCCAAGCACACCATGAGAAAAGGCACGATTCAAATTTTATGGCTTAATTTTAATCGAATTACAATACTATATTCTTTAGTTAATGAAATTAAATTAATAACATTAGATTAAATCCTTTATTTCATCTCAATTAAATTGTATTAATATTTAATATGTTGTTTATTTTATTTGCTAATTTTTAATTTTTATAATTTATATGTCAATATATATATATATATATATATTTTTTGAAATTTTAACAAGCTGTTGTTTAAATTTATTTATTAATTTTATAAGAAAAAAATCCATTAAAGTGGAAATAAGTAAAGAAAAATTTAGGCACACGATCGGCCCAAATACGATCCACTTGGCCCCCTGGGCTGGCAAGCCCTACGACCCCACATGAAGTGTGTTGGGTCTCTCATCCATATTGATGGAATGTGTTGGCTAACACGACATGACTCACGAAATCTGACCGGCCCGCCGACACAAATGAGTCTTATTTTAATGGATTGTGTTGGATCAGTCTATTAGACTTGAAATAAGTAGTTATTCGAGTTGAATTCTTGACTTTATAATTACATCGTTAGCAACAATATATAATTGAATTTTCCAACCTAATTTATGGAATGTGTCTTTCAAAAAATATATAACATTGAATATTTTTTTTTTAAAACATTGATATTTGGAATAATTTATATAAACCAAACAAATAAAGGAATGTTTTATATAAAATGTGTTTGGGGCGCACCACGTTTAGAGATCAGAGGACTAAGGGTGTTCGCGGTGCGGTTCGGGTCGGTTTTTTCGTTTTTCACTTCAAACCTCGCAGGTTGGCAGTTTGGGAAATTAGAAACCGAAACCGCAAATTTGATAAGGAAAACTGCGGCGGTTCCAGTTGGCGGTTTAGGCGGTTTGGGCGGTTCTGGTCGGCGGTTTGGATTATAAATTTTTTTAAGGAAATTTTGTGTGTTTTCACATAATAATTGAAGAGAAAAAAAATACCTATTTTTCATTTATACATTGCATATTGTCATATGATCATTAAATATCTTAAATTTCATGGTTAAAGAAGAAGAAATATATAAAGTAATATCTAATTTGAATGCGGGTCGGCGGTTTGGGTCGCGGTTTGAGTCAAAATTTGTGGTTTTGGGCGGTTCGGGTCGTGGTTGGGTCAAAACCGCACACCGACCCAAAATTTATGGTTCGGTTCCGATTGACCCGAAATCATTTTTAATTTTTTTTCAAACCGCACGGTGCGGTTCTGGTCGGGTTGCAGTTTGACCCGAAACCGTGATCACCCCTACAGGACACACGAAGGCAGCAAAACTATTATCAACTTATTATTATTGACAACAACACTCGAGACTCCAATTTTTAGGGAAAGTTATATAAAATCTCATAATATTTCAAAAAATATATTTAACCCCTATTTTTTTTTAAATAATTTCGTTTGTTTTAAGTGTTATTATTCATTTACATAAAATGGCATGTGAGAATATATAATAAATATATTTGTTCGCACAATTTTTTGTTAATACGCGTGTAAGGTTTCAAACCTCCTGAGACAAAGTCCTAGAAATATGTGTTTGATTCCAAGAAAATACCTCCAAGGGGCGCAAACACACATATTACAACCCTAAGAAAATACCTCAACAGTTGGCGCCGTCTGTGGGGAACTCAACAAAAAGCGGTTCGCGTAGTAAGACGATGATAGAAGGCGGAAATCACCAATCGTCGGGGAATCCGGCCACAGGTTGGATGAAGAAGATAGAAGAAAGCATAAGGAAGGACATGGAGGATAGTCAGGCCCTCCTAAAAACCATGATGGACCGACTGGAGAAAATGGAAGGGGGGAACCGCAAGAAGCCTGAAACCAGAGCTAATCAAAGAAGATGAGAGATAGCAGATGGAAAGAGGGTTGTGAATACAAGTGAGGACGATGGACCTAGGAGGAGGGGGCCTTACGGGATAAAATCCATAGTTGTGGAAAAAGATTCACAAGCAAATGACACATGGGAAGAAGAAGAAGAAAGACGTTCGACAGATTCCTCTTATGATAGTTTCCGCTACACTAGAAGAGGAGGCACAGAGTACGACGAGACTGTTTGGGAGATCCCAAGGCATGAGGAACACTGCACCCATGGCAACAGACATGAAGAAGAGCGCAGAAGGCGACATGGCGGCCCAAATAGCGAGGTAAAATCTTGGTTAAAGAAAGAGATGGCCAAGTGGGGGGCAAGCCTCAAAACAGATACAGGAGACGCCCGGGATGACAAAGAGGAATCCCCCCTCACAGAAGAAATAAAATCAGCAAAATTCCCGAAAAGGTTCAACATGTCGACGATGACGCCCTACAAAAGCCATACCGATCCAAAATCCCATATTGAGAGCTTTGTACTATTGATGGAGGTCCAATGAGTGACAGGGACGCCGTGTGCAAGGTATTCCCCCTAACCTTGGGTGGATCCGCCATTCTATTGTATAGAAGTCTAGCCCCAGTGAGCATCGGTAGCTTTGCACAACTCAGAAAGTCGTTCGTACGACACTTCAAAGGGGTCTGCGCCCCTAAAAAGACAATCGGAGAGTTAAGGCTCATGAAGCAGGGAGACGACGAGCCCCTAAAAACCTTTATTGAGAGGTATTATAACATGGTGCTCGAAGTCGGGGGGTATGAATCTCCCGAGGCCTTGGAAAGGCTGAAGGGAGCCTTAAAAGTCGGAAGACTATGGACCCACCTAAGGATCCAAGGCACCCCCAGACTATGCAACCGCTCTGGAGGTAGCCCGGAAGTTCGTCTCGTTAGAAAACGAGGAAAAAATCTCCCGAAGAGGGACGACCATCAGAGAGAGGACGATAAGGGCAGAGGCCCCCCGACGAGCAGACAGTGAGCCCAAAAAACCACCCCTAAAGCACAAGGAATTCAAGCCGGTACCTCGGAACAACCAGGAAAGAGGAACCCCGACCCAAGTAAACCATGTCTTCAGGGAAGATGCGTACATTCCCCTGAAAAATCCACTGGGGCAAATCATCATGGAGATCCAAGGAAAATGCCTCTTAATAGAACCTGACCTCATGAGATTCCCCCATGATAAGAGAAATCAAAAAGCCTATTGCGTACATCATAATCTGAAAGGACACGCGACAAATAGGTGCAAAGATTTACAGGAACAGATGGAAGACCTGGCGAGGAATGGATATTTAAATAAATTTATTGACCATGAAGTCATGACGGCTAGGCAGAGGGCGTATGACCGACATATAAATATCATCGCATGAGGGAAAACCCTGGCCGGAGATTCTAATCGGTCGAGAAAAAACTATAGCAGAGCTCGGGGGACAGACGTACTAGAAACAAAACAGGCCCCGGGATTACAAAGTGGGCGGTCGGTACCAATAATGTTCACCGACGAGGACGCCCAAGGGGTAAGCTTCCCCCACGACGATGCGTTAATCATCAAGGCAGTAATCGGCGGCTCCGAGGTAAACAGAATCCTGGTGGACCCCGGGAGTGCGGTAGACATAATCTCCAAAGAGGCCCTGGACAGCCTTGAAATAGAGTATGCGGCTCTGACCAACGATAGCACCCCCTTAAATGGCTTCGGGGGCTCAACGGTCGTCCCGTTAGGGAGGATACAGTTAGCAGTAACAATAGA
Organism: Zanthoxylum bungeanum; assembly: GCA_019454045.1. NCBI lineage: Eukaryota > Viridiplantae > Streptophyta > Magnoliopsida > Sapindales > Rutaceae > Zanthoxylum > Zanthoxylum bungeanum. The sequence goes on from SKCR01028397.1 coordinate 164,453, forward strand.
GACTCATCCCCGAACTCGGACAATCATGATAAATTTCACCGTAGTGGACTGCATGAACAGCTACCAAGTCATCGTTGGTCGGCCTTTCATGATGAAGACAAAGGCCGCAATGTCTTGCTATCACTTGAAACTGAAATTCTCCACCCGGGAAGGGATCGGGATCGCATGCGGAAGTCAGAAGGCAGCCCGCAGCTGCTTTGCAACTCTCTCATGAGAAACCCTCTACATTGAGGAGGGTACCAAAAAACGGCAAAGGAATGAAGATGGAGGAAAAGCCAGTGGAGATCCTAGTCCTCGGCCAAACATAATAGCCCGGCTAGCGGCGGCTGAGGAATTAGAAGGGATAGAACTCTTCGGACCGGGAAAAAACATAAAGATAGGGGGAGGCTTGGACAAGACCCTGAGACAGAGCCTACTAGAATGTCTGAAAGAGTATCTAGACATCTTCGCATGGGGACATAACGACATGCCCGGGATTGAGCCAAAATTCATCAACCACCGCCTAGCAGTAAACCCTGCGCGCAAACCGGTTAAACAAAAAAGAAGAAACTTCAATCACGAACGGAGCAAAGCAGTGGCCACCGAGGTTGAAAAATTATTAAAAGCCGGTTTCATCAAAGAAGTAAAATACCCATAGTGGATATCAAACGTAGTGCTAGTGAAAAAACCCAATGGAAAATGGAGAATGTGTGTAGATTTTACCGACCTCAATAAAGCATGCCCAAAAGACAGCTTCCCTCTACCAAACATAGATCGGCTGGTAGACGCAACAGCCTGCCAAGGATTGCTAAGTTTCATGGACGCCTTCTCAGGATACAACCAGGTCAAGATGCATCTGGCAGACGAGGAGAAAACAACTTTTATCACCGATCAAGGGCTTTATTCTTATAAAGTGATGCCTTTCGGACTAAAGAATGCAGGGGCAACTTTTCAGAGGTTAGTAAACAGAATTTTAAAGCCACTCATCGGCACGTCAATGCTGGTATACGTCGACGACATGATAACAATGTCTGAAGAACCGAGATGTCATGTTACCGACCTGAAGAAAACTTTTGAGCTACTGAGGAAACACAATTTAAAGCTCAACCCAGAAAAATGTGCTTTCGGGGTGGCATCGGGAAAATTTCTAGGCTACATGGTAAGCTCCCGAGGCATAGAAGCAAATCCACAGAAGATCCAAGCTGTATTGGACTTAAAATCCCCCAGGACAGTAAAAGAAGTACAAAGCCTGACCGGCAGGATGACCGCGCTCAACCGATTCATTTCCCGAGCAACTGACAAATTCCACCATTTCTTCAACGTCATCAAAAAAGAAAAAAAGGAAATCGACTGGACGCCGGAATGCGAGGAGGCCTTCCTGCAGTTAAAACAATATTTAACGCAGCCCCCACTCCTAGCAAAACCGCTCCCAGGAGAAACCTTGTACTTATATTTGGCTGTCTCAAAACACGCAGTAAGTTCGGTACTAGTATAAGAGGCCGACAAGGTCCAAAAGCCAGTGTATTACACCAGCAAAGCTATGATAGACACCGAGACCCGGTATCCAGTACATGAACTGATTGCCTTATCACTAGTCACTGCAGCCCGGAAACTGCGACCTTATTTCCAGGCCCACCCTATCGGTGTCTACACCGACTACCCTCTAAGACAGATCCTGCAGAAGCTAGATGTCTCCGGCCGGTTAATAAAATGGTCAGTAGAACTGAGTGAATACGACATCTCTTACCTCCCGAGAGCAGCGATAAAAGGGCAAGCCCTAGCAGACTTTGTCGCCGAATTCACCGAACCATAGGTCATGACTATAAAGGAAGACAAATGGGAGATGACTATAGACGGGTCCGCCAGCTCGCAGGGCAATGGAGCAGGAATCGTGCTAAAAAACGATAAAGGAGAAGAAGTATTACTCGCCATAAGATTCGCCTTCGAGGCTACGAACAATGAAGTAGAGTATGAGGCAATCCTGGCCGGATTAAGACTATGCACGGTGATGGGAGTCCGTGACGTAGTAGTAAAAAGTGACTCGCAATTGGCAATACAACAGCTAAATGGGGATTTTCAACCCCGGAGCCAAACATGATGGCCTACTTAGCTGAGGTAAGAAAGTTGGCGGAAAAGATGGGGAACGTACGCTTCGAGCAAATTAATCGAGAAAAAAACTATGAGGCAGACTCATTGGCATGGCTCGCATCCTCAACAAAAGAAGAAAACCCCAGAGTAATCTCTATCATCTGCCTCCGGGAGAAAAGCATAGGGGAGCTCGAAGTAGACATACTAAGCAAAGAAGGCGAAACCTCGTGGATGCGGCAAATTAGGAGATACCTGGAAGCAGGAGTAACGCCCGATGACAAAAAGGAGGCCATAAAGTTAAAGTACAAAAGCACCAAATTTTCCCTAATCGACGGGGTGCTTTACCGAAGAGGCTACACAATACCTCTCTTAAGATGTTTAGCGGAAGAAGAAGTGGATTACGTACTCAGAGAAATACATGCAGGCATCTGTGGAAGTCACGCCGGGGGGCAGTCAATTGCTGTCAAAGCTTTGAAACATGGATTCTACTGGCCGACTATGCATCAGGACGGCATGAAAGTGGCCCGAAAATGAGAAGGGTGCCAGAAGAATGCCAATATTCACCACCAGCCAGCAGAACAGTTAGCTACCCTGCTCAGTCCCTGGCCGTTCGCCCAATGGGGGCTAGACATCATCGGACTAATACCGCGGGGTCGAGGACATGCAAAATACGCCATCGTGGGCATAGACTATTCTATCACCAAATGGGTGGAAGCCGAACCCCTATCCACCATCACAGAGAAAAAGGCTATGTGATTTCTGAAGAAAAATATCATCTGCCGGTTCGGCATCCCTCAAGCCATCATTACCGATAATGGAAAGCAGTTCGACAGCAAAGGCTTCAGGAAACTCTGTGAAGACCTCCAGATCGCCCTGAGATTCACCTCACCAGCCCATCCCAAGTCAAACGGGCAGGTCGAAGCCACGAACAAAATCATCAAAGCAAATCTCAAAGCTCGGCTCGGATCCAGCAAAGGCTTATGGGTCGAGGAGCTACCAGAAGTGCTATGGGCACATCGGACGACCTACAAAAATTCCACATGAGAGACTCTTTTTTCCTTAGCCTACGGATGCGAAGCCGTTATACCAGCCGAAATCGGAGTGGCTACCCACAGGGTCCAGCATTATGGGAAAGAGCAGAATGAAGAGCTTATCAGAAGCCACCTCGACCTGATCGAAGAAAAAAGAGAAAGGTCAGCAATGAAGACAACAATCTACCAACAAAGAATGACCCGCTTTTATAACAAAAAAGTGAGAACACGCACCTTCCTCCCAGACGACTTGGTATTAAGAAGAGTCACACTAAATACTCGAAGACCAGAAGAAGGCTCGCTAGGCGCCAAATGGGAATGACCCTATAAAATTGCGGAAATAGTAAAGCCAGCGGTCTACATTTTAGAACAGCTGGACGGCACGCGAATAAGGAAACCCTGGAATGCCGAGATGTTGAGAAGATACTTTCAGTAGACTACTTTTTCTTTTTCGCAGTAACCCAACAAGAGGTGGGAACCCCAACGTAAAGCTTTTCTTGAAAATCCCGCAGAAGAGTTGTAAGAAGGGCAGTATGTCCCCGATCATGAATAAAACTTTCTCTTTTCAAATGAAAAATTTGTTCATTCGCTTTCTTAAAACAAAGTCAAAAGCCATATACAAAAACGGGGGACATACTCAACGCCCACTACAAAAGACAGTTGGCACCAAGGCCACTTCATTATTCGGCTCGGGGCTGGATTACGTTCCGCCGAGGCCGTTCGATAATCGGCTCGGGGCTGGATCTTGTTCCGCCGAGGCCACTTGACTATTCGGCTCGGGGTCGGGTTACGTCCCACCGAGTCATGCTTATTGGCATGGGACGGAACATTCCCCCATAACCAAATGTCTCTCAAGCTCGGGGTCCTCATAATATTCAGGGACATATTCGATGCATAGGATCCGTGAGAAGCATAGCACGGGGAGGGATGATACCCCCGTGGCGATTGCTTGCTCCAGTGTTACCGAACATAAGAAGGAATATGCCCTTAATATGTCGAACACTCTTTGATCCTCACTTACCCGATGTAATGGATCCGTGAGAAAGTATAGCACGGGGAGTGATGATGCCCCCGTGACGATTGCTAGCTCCAGTGATATCGGACCTAAGGAGGAATGTGCCCTTAGTATCCCGGACACTCTTTGATCCATTCATCATTTGGATCCAAGAGAGGCGCAACACGTGGAGGCGTTGTGCCCCTATGGCGTGTGCCTACTCCAGCTCGCGGTAAGGAGGAGCCCTCGCAAAAATACACAGGCTCCACAGTGACCTGACGTATAGAGGATGTGCCCTTACCATTTTAAACGCTCTCTGATCCAAATCCTGGTTCACCGGGACACTGAATGAAAGATTCAGAATTGTGTTTTGGAGGCCTCAGACAGGACGCTGTTTTAAGGCATCTGTGCTGTTGTTTACATTTGTAAAAAGTTTTTTTTGGGACAAATGCTGAGTCACCCCCACCTTTTTTATCTTATTTTCCAAAGTTTTGTTTTTGTTTTTTCGCCGGTCTGGCAAAGGGGACGCCCGTGCCAGATTGGGTAGGACTGCATAGGTTGATTCACTTCCCTCATATGCAAATCCCAAAGATTACTCGGCTCGGGGCTGGATTTCATTCCGCCGAGGCCACTCGGTTGTCCGGCTCGGGGTTAGATTTCGTTCCACCGAGGCCGTTTGGTCACTCGGCTCGGGGCTGGATTTCATTCCGCCGAGACCTCTGTGTACCACTGGCTCGGGGTCGGGTTACGTCCCACCGAGTCAGCACTTTTGGACTGGGGAGGCGTCATTCCCCCAGATCCAAATGCCTTTGTTAGCTCGGGGTCGGGTTACGTCCCACCGAGTCAAATCCTCCGGATTGGGGTCGGGACATCCCCCAGGACCAAGTGTTTCTCTCAGCTCGGGGTCGGGTTAAGTCCCACCGAGTCTATCAGCCCAGACTGGGGGCGGAACATCCCCCCAGGACCAAGTATCTCTCTCAGCTCGGGGTCGGTTCACAGGCAGGCCTCGAATAGGCATATGAAGGGAAACATTCAGAACAGATTATGAAAGACAGAAGAAACACATGAAACATATATTTAATTGCTTAAATTACAGATAAAAAAATTATCACAAGAAAAGAAAGGTTTGTCAAAATTTACACGGGGCCCCGTTCGGGTTACCCCTTTTTTCAGCCAGCCCGCGCATGGGCAAATAACTCTCCTTTAGCAGGACCAGAGGGCGGTTGGCTCGGCTCGACCTCAGGAGGAAGAACAGCAGCTCCCACATCGACACCTGGAGAGGCCTCACAGATGCAATTTCAAAGGTCGGGGGGACCTCAGGACGGACCTCTTCAGCATGAAGAACCTCAGACCGGATCTCTTCTGTGGCAGGGGCATCAGGTCGGTCTTCTTGAGGAGCTGGGAGGACCGGGGCAATCGAAATTAGGTCGGGATCCATCACCTCCTCGAGGGAAGGGGGCAACCACTTCTAAAACTCCTCCTCGGATATTTCCCATTTGCAAAAATGAATGGCTGCATGGATTGGCCCCATGTCTAGGTCGGGCAGCACCGTTGGTATAATCTCAGCACAGTCACCGACCCCTTCAAGACGGATTACATCCCTCTCGGCCTCCAACTCAACCTCTTTCCTCTTAAGCTCGTCACGAAGCCTCGCCAATTCTCCATCATTGGCCCGCACTTTAGATTGTTCACTGCACACCTCCACCTGCAAAATCCTAATCTCGGCCTGAGCAGCTTTCAAATCCTCTTTAGCAGCGTCGGCATTTTTCCTCTCCAAAGAAGCAGCGGCCCTAAGAGCTTTGTTTGTACTGATGGCCTCGGCCGCGGCTATCTCATGATTCTTTATCGTCTCCTCCGCATTAGCCAGCTTGGTCTCCACTTCGGAAAGTCGATTCTGGAGCCTCTGGGCTTGGCCACCCTCGGACAAAAGGCTCAAAAAGAGGTCATTATTCTTGACCGTAAGGTAGTTTGCCTGCCAAGAAGAAACAAAAGAATCAGAAAATAAACCAAGTCAGGAAGACACAGCAGGAATGAGGGAAAGTAACACAACCTTAGCCATCTGAGAACATAGCTCCGCAATCACCTCCTCGGGGGAAAGGTCCTCGTACCCCGGAATCTTCTCTGGAGGTACGGCATCGGCCAGCTCATTGAAAGCCGACACCAGGTGAGAAGTGGCTTCCCTAATATCCTTCCCGAGGTCGTCAACACCGAGGATCACAGAACCCTTCTGCTTCTTAGAAATACCCCCCGACGACCTACTCTCCTGCCGAGCATGAGTCCCCTTGCCCTGAGCCCGGTCCTCCTCCAACTCCCGACTTAGTATTGGGTCCACAGCACCAAACAGACGCTTCCTTCTTCTAGAAGACCTTGGAGGACTACCAGGGCGGGCAACACCCATCGAAGGCACCCCGGAAGGCGAAGACATACCTTGAGAGCTCGGTCGCTCCATCTCTCTTCACCACTTTTTCAGCCTCAGAAGTTTCAGGCCGTTTTCGAGAAGTACCGGCTCCACATGGCTAGTTTTCTTTGAGGCACCGGTCAACCGATCGAGGTATTTTGGTATCCTCGAATACCTGCAAAGGCAGAAACAAGAAAAGTGGTCAGTACAAGACCTGCGTACATGTTTAAAAAAAATGGGAAACAGCTAGAAAAATTAGTGAGAAACCTCATATCCGATCCGAACCTTGGGAGGAATGGCCCGAACAAGTCCCGATTCAGCAAATGTCGTATCATTTACCAACTCCCTCCAATGGGCGGTATATCGCCGAGCCCAGCCTACCCGCTTCCGAACCTGGCGGGAGACCTTGGGAGCATCCCTCCAACAAGCTAGGAGAAATACAAAAAAGGGGTGAGAATCCAAACATAAAAACTAAGGGGAGGAAAACTAAAAGGTTAAACTCCTGACCTCCCGCTCTGAAGATGTCCAGGACCAAGATCTCTTCTTCATACGATCTCAGAGCCCGTCCCCAATCTCCAGTAGCCTAGAACCAAAGATCTTTGAAATTCTTGTTGGAGTCGGGGAGTTCGCGGACAACGTTTGACGAGTCGGCATAGGCAGAAAGGTAGTACCAACCATGGTGAGTCTTTGGGTTGGCCTTCAACTGGTATAACCTCTTCACTTCTTCAAAAGAAGGTTCACCGAGCCCCGCCCGATGCCAAGCTACATACAACCCGGCCAAGATCCTCCAGCTGTTTAGACTCAGTTGACTAGGGGAAATCTTCATCTCGGCCAGCATCCAGGCGAAGTAGGGTTGAATTGGCAGCCGGAGCCCACACTCGAAGAAAGCTGGAAGAAGGGCCACGGAACCTTCGTCAGGCTGACTGGCACGGTCGCATAGGAGAGGAACCTCAAGAGAAATATCTATCGGGATGTCGTACCGTTGCCGAAGCAGTGCTAGATCATCCTCGGTTATCTTGGAAGGCCGATCCATGTCCAGAGCGGAGCTTTCAAAGCCACCGGGCTTCAGATCCTTCCGAGGAACCCTCTGATGGTACGTGTCCTGTTCGATTTCAAAAGGGGTGGGGGTAGTGTCAAGGTCTTCTACACTAGGTGCTCCCGAGCTCGAGGAGAGCTCTTCAGCGAGGGGAGTCAAGGGTTTTACAGGGTTTGCAGAATGAGACCTGTCGTCAGACATCCTTGGCATCCGAAAAATAAAAGGGGAAGGTCAGTCTACAACCATATTTTTGAAAACGACCAAGGGTTCGCAAGCTATCCTAAGTTTCCAGGAAAACTAAATCTATGAAGTTCTAAGTGCCCTAGCAACATCCGACAAAAAACCATGAAATCTACAACAAAAAAACACAGCAAGCAAAGAAAAAAGGGAGAGGAAGAAGGTCGTTCGGGAAACTTACTTGATCTCTGCTCAGAAAATAGAGAATACGTTGAGAAGCTTTGGGTAAAACTGAATCAGACGTTTCGTAGCCGAAGGGAAGAAGAGTTTTTTAAGTTGATGAAGTTTTGCAACACAGATGCAAGGATATCGATTCACCTTCTCATTACAACGCCGGAATAATTCTGACCGTCGGATCATAATAGAGTCTCGGATGTGCGCCAGGTGTCGACTTCAGGAGCAGTTCCAAAAAAATGAAAGAACGGTTGAGATCGAAAGCATTTGGTAATAGCAGCGGACGGCTAACCTTGTTCGCTTTTGGCGGGAAATGGACAGATGCTCGACAAGTGTCTGGTTAGGGGTAAAACCCTAAAAGGTGATTTGATGGGCATTTAAAGCAGATGTGACGACTGCGCGTCTCGAGGAATAAGTGCCCGAAAAGGTGGTGAAAGGTTTTGTTTTGACGGGAGAAAGGGATCAAAGCCGAGCACTACATAGCATGCCAGTAAGACTACTCTTTTTATAGTTCCCGACACCAACTCGCATGCTCGTCGGAACCAAGAACTAGGGGACAGATGTTGGTGGTGTAAAAAGGCCCTATGACAGTTAAGCAGCACGGCAGGGGTAAAATGGGTAATTCCCATCTTGGTCGAAATCATTAAATACCGACCCGACCACATGAGTAAAGAGACTGAGCACTTGACGATAGGCGACCGACCACTTGAGACCGGGTGACAGCATTCTCAGCTCAGAAGCCCATGATGGCTGTAGGACACAGAAATGGACGACGCTGTTCCGGGTTCGCGGCCCGGTTGGGAGTACGGAGTAGCCCACGGGGGACTAAACCAGAGAATAATGGAGTCGCCACCCGGTGTGAACCGGGAAAATGATTTAAGGCCGCACTCACCCCTCGCAAGGGAAGACCTCAAACCGTTGGGTTCGGAATGGTCCCTTACTTATGTCGTTTGTAATGAATGGATTTGTGCAATATTAACCAAGTCTACTCAACATACATGTTGGTCGAAGTAGTCTAAATTCTAGGTTTGCATGCTTCAACAGTAAACTTTTCATTACGACAAACATTCGACATCACACATCAAACATGCTACAAGAATGGTAATCTAAACATACCACAACTTAAATTCCTAATACAAAAGGTAAATAACTAAGTCATGCTTAAAGTAAAATAACATTCTAATGGTCTAATCATGCTCAAATGCAAGTTTGAGTGGAATGAAACATATGAATCTTTCAAGTGGTACGGGGCATTGTATCCCGAGTGCAAACCATATTACCGTCCATTCGGATTCGGCTATGAAATTTATGTCCGGGTTTCCATCCAATATACCACCAAAGAACACATATTCCATTCACCCGAAATCACATCATACACTAATTAATGATATTCATACGACGGAAAAGTAAGTTACATGTTTTTCAACGTTACTAATTTACATAACCTAAAATAAATGACATGTTAAATTAATTATTCATGCTAATCATCATAAAACACATTTTTCTAAGTCATTATTTCATGTGAAGAAATCTAAACAACATGCTAAACTAATTATACATGCAAATCATCATAAAACACATTTTTCTAAGTCATTATTTCATGTGAAGAAATCTAAACAACATGCTAAACTAATTATTCATGCAAAAATACCATAAAATAAACATCCTAAGTCATTATTTCATGTAAATAAATTTAGTAATAGGTGCCCTCAGGTCTAACCTTTTGTGTCGTTCTTCGGAGGTGCGTTATACGGCCGTCGGAAGGGCTAAGTCACCACGATTTCACCGGTTCACTGGTTCGACGTTTTGCTCACTGTTTCGCTGTTTCGTCCGCTGTTTCCACTTCGTTTCGCTGCGATTCAAGTCTCCACACTCGGCTCACTGATTGGCAGTGGATTAAGGTCGATTTTGGTGATTTTTGAGAGGCGTTGGACTGCCGTTTGCTCGGTTTGTTCAAGGATCTTCAAGTGCAGTTTTTGCTCACTGTTTTGATGACTTTAGGGACTGTTTTGAGTACTTTTGAGCTGCTGTTTTTGGGAGAATTTTGGAGGGTATTTAGGGCAGTTTGTGCACTGGTTTGGGGGCTAAAATTAGGGTGCTTTGGATGTAATTTCCAGGGGCTAAATAGAGCAGTTGCTGGCGTGAACTACAGGGGGGTTTTTGGCGTGTTTGAGCTGCTGGAATGGGCTGTTTTGCTGCTGGTTTGGCGTGAGGTGTAGGGGGTAAAATGGAGTTAGTTTATACGTGAATCTCAGAGGGGAATGGAAGCAATGGATGGCAGTGAGTTGCTTGAATTTTGGAGAGCAAAATGCCGTGAAGATGAGGGCTGGTTGGGCGTGAAATGAAGGCAGTGAGGAGAGGTCTTGGGCGTGAGTGTATAGAGAGAGTAAGGGCTGCTTGTGTTCTCCAAATGCTGGGTCTTTTTGCTTGATGTCTCTAGGTATGTGCTCTTAATGTGTGCTAGGGGTTCCAAGGTGAAAAATGATGGTTTATATAGGCAAATGGGAGAGTGGTTATTGCATGGTGGGAGTATGGGTGCATGGGTTTGTGGTATGGGCATGTTTTACAAGTTTGTGTTTGGGGGAGAATTGCTTTGTAGGAGGCATGGGGGGGGGGGGGGGAATGGTTTGCATGGGTTTCTTGTTTGTTAGTGTTTTGTTTGGAAGAATTGCTTTGTAGGAGGCATGGGTGGGGGGAATGGTTTGCATGGGTTTCTTGTTTGTTAGTGTTTGGGGGAGAATTGCTTTGTAGGAGGCATGGGTGAGGGGAAGGGTTTGCATGGGTTTCTTGTTTGTTAGTGTTTGGGGGAGGGTGGTGATTGGTGGCTTTGTGAATTATTGTTTGTTGTTTGGTGTTTGGGAGGGAATTGTTTTGATAATTGTATGGTATGGGCGTGGGGTATGGTGGGGGAATGGTTATTTGTTTATTATTTTGTCAAAGTGGGGTGAAATGGTTAAAGTAAGTATGGTAGATGGGTAAATCATGTTTGAATAGTGTAAGGAGGGGTAATTTAGTGTCATGGACGTGGGCCTAATGGATGGTGGGCTTGGTGTTTGATTTATTTTGGTTTCATAGGCTTTGGATGTGGGTTTAGGTGTTTAGGTGGGCTTAGAATGGTTTGCGATGATTTCGGGTTAAAGAAACGTTTTGAAACGAACATTCAACAAGCGAACACCGAGCGAACTTAGCGAATTAATTCCAAATGAGTCAACTCTTGACTTTCCTTTCCGACGATCGTTTTCCGCGACTTCCACGACTAAAAGGTAGTGCCTCCGTATGAGACTCATCATCGGGCCGGTATGCAAAAAAATGCAATGCCTACAATGGCCGACCATGTCTAGACCGACCAGATGGCAAAACATGCCCAGAAGATAAACGTCCTATTTCCACGGGGAAAATGGATAAATTTATCCTACTTTCACACGGAAACTGATAAGTCAGTGTCCTGATAGGATAAATAAAGTGAAGTCAGTTTCGGATTAGGAATCTTCATAGGAAAAAGAGATTGTTTCAACTAGGAATCCTTATGCTAGAAGGAATCTGATTTCTCTGTTATTATAAATAGGAGGGTAGAGTGTGTGTAAGGGATCATCAGAATCATTGCCATCAGACTTGTAAAAAACAAGACGCAGAGCTGAGAAGCGTGTTTGAGTAATAAAAGCATCATCCTTTTTGTGCCCGTGGACGTAGGTCGGACCAAGATCCGCCGAACCACGTTAAATCTCTTTGTCGATTGGCGTATTATTTGTCTTTTGCTAAGTTTGCTTTTGGTCCGCCATAACCAAACAAATTCACTATTGAGGGAGGATTGTCTCGGGAGTAATATTCTCATATTGCCATGAGACCAAAATCAGCCGTCAATAATATCATTTCCTAAAGCCTAAGAAGATTTAGACATGCATTCAAGGTCAGATTCACGTGCGCACATGAGTCATTCTTCCCGCCCCGCGAATGAATTAATGAAAATGATGTGGTTACATAACCCATGTGATTTTTATTAATTTTATAATTACTATGAACATTAAACTTGTAAAAAATAATTTATTGTAGAATGTAAATCCAAACTGTCTTCACGGAGAGAGTTATGAGATACTTAAATTCCTCAGTTAATTTTTTCAAAGACAAATTTTGTCTTGTAATAATTGAGTGCAATACATTTAATTAATGATTATTAAAAATTCCACATTTTTATTGCTAACCAAAAAGAAAAAAAAAAACATCAATAAATGAAACAAGCGAGTTGCTCGCTCGGGACAAGGAAAGTACATAGAAGAATGTTATTTCAAACAAAGTATCAGTCAATTAGATCCTGCTGGTGATGTAATTTCTGCTAAATAGTTGAGTGATGTTACTTCCTAGTTCCTAATCACATTGTGCATGTTTTCTTCTGTTATTAGATTTTGTCTTAATTAGGTGTACCGTTTATTGATCTGTAGATATGGTATGATTTGTAAAGATATGTGAACACGATATAATATGATTCATCAAGACACATGAGCACGGCACGACACGCTTGTTAAAATGTCAGGTTTAGATTTTAGGAACGCGAACCATGAAAGCACAACATGATTTGAGATAAGTCCAAGCACACCATGAGAAAAGGCACGATTCAAATTTTATGGCTTAATTTTAATCGAATTACAATACTATATTCTTTAGTTAATGAAATTAAATTAATAACATTAGATTAAATCCTTTATTTCATCTCAATTAAATTGTATTAATATTTAATATGTTGTTTATTTTATTTGCTAATTTTTAATTTTTATAATTTATATGTCAATATATATATATATATTGAAATTTTAACAAGCTGTTGTTTAAATTTATTTATTAATTTTATAAGAAAAAAATCCATTAAAGTGGAAATAAGTAAAGAAAAATTTAGGCACACGATCGGCCCAAATACGATCCACTTGGCCCCCTGGGCTGGCAAACCCTACGACCCCACATGAAGTGTGTTGGGTCTCTCATCCATATTGATGGAATGTGTTGGCTAACACGACATGACTCACGAAATCTGACCGGCCCGCCGACACAAATGAGTCTTATTTTAATGGATTGTGTTGGATCAGTCTATTAGACTTGAAATAAGTAGTTATTCGAGTTGAATTCTTGACTTTATAATTACATCGTTAGCAACAATATATAAATGAATTTTCCAACCTAATTTATGGAATGTGTCTTTCAAAAAATATATAACATTGAATATTTTTTTTTTTAAAACATTGATATTGGAATAATTTATATAAACCAAACAAATAAAGGAATGTTTTATATAAAATGTGTTTGGGGCGCACCACGTTTAGAGATCAGAGGACTAGGGGTGTTCGCGGTGCGGTTCGAGTCGGTTTTTTCGTTTTTCACTTCAAACCTCGCAGGTTGGCAGTTTGGGAATTAGAAACCGAAACCGCAAATTTGATAAGGAAAACCGCGACAGTTCAAGTTGGCGGTTTAGCGGTTTGGGCGGTTCGGGTCGGCGGTTTGGATTATAAATTTTTTTAAGGAAATTTTGTGTGTTTTCACATAATAATTGAAGAGAAAAAAAATACCTATTTTTCATTTATACATTGCATATTGTCATATGATCATTAAATATCTTAAATTTCATGGTTAAAGAAGAAGAAATATATAAAGTAATATCTAATTTGAATGCGGGTCGGCGGTTTAGGCGGTTTGGGTCGCGGTTTGAGTTAAAATTTGTGGTTTTGGGCGGTTCGGGTCGTGGTTGGGTCAAAACCGCACACCTACCCAAAATTTGTGGTTCGGTTCCGATTGACCCGAAATCATTTTTAATTTTTTTTCAAACCGCACGGTGCGGTTCGGGTCGGGTTGTAATTTGACCCGAAACCGTGATCACCCCTACAGGACACACGAAGGCAGCAAAACTATTATCAACTTATTATTATTTTGGACAACAACACTCGAGACTCCAATTTTTAGGGAAAGTGATATAAAATCTCATAATATTTCAAAAAATATATTTAACCCCTATTTTTTTTAATAAATTTCGTTTGTTTTAAGTGTTATTATTCATTTACATAAAAATGGCATGTGAGAATATATAATAAATATATTTGTTCGCACAATTTTTTGTTAATACGCGTGTAAGGTTTCAAACCTCCTGAGACAAAGTCCTAGAAAGATGTGTTTGATTCCAAGAAAATACCTCCAAGGGGCGCAAACACACAGATTACAACCCTAAGGATTACAAAGCTAAGAAACACATTAAATATAAACTACTCGCTCATTTTGAGTCTTTTTTACTTTTTTTTTTTCCTTTTCTTCTTGTTCCTACGTCTGAGCCTTTTATAGTATAAAGTCCCGCTAATTGCTCAAGCGGTTTCGCTTTCTTCAGCCCATTAAACCCCCACGTCTCTTACTCGCATGTAACTGCTAGATTATGCGTGCAACCACTATGTCGTGCGTGTAATGCTGGGTTGTGTGCTTTGATAACCGTGATAAGTGTATGAAAATGTATTTTGAAACATCACTTATTCGGGTTAATTGTTAAATATTTAGTTCTATATTCTATATTTTATTATATAATTTTTATTATTATATTAATTTAGAAAGTGTTTATTATTAAAATTAATTTAGTAATTTTTCTCTTTATTATTTCAGGAAATGGAAAGAATTGTTACCTCATGCGGAGAAGAAGAGTTTGAAGAAAGAGAGTGGAGATGCAACTTTGCACTAAAGAAGAAAACAAAGTGTGGACCGTGAGAGATAGAGTTTCAGCAAGCAATTGTTGACCTTGGACAAAGTGGGACCGTGGACAACAAGCAACTTTGACAAATAAAGAAAGCTTATTTGTTTAAAAAAAAAAAAAAAAGAAAGCATGCTCGTGGAAGGAGCTTTGACCGAATAATTAAAATAGGGTTTCAATTTGCCTTTGTTACAAAACGCCACAAAGGTGGCGATAGAGAGCAATTATAAAAAGGGCCTAACGCGTGAATTAAAAAGGGAAGCAGAGAAGAGAGTTGTAGGCCGCAAGCAGAGAAAGAAAAAGACGCAGAGCGCAGAACCGCGAGAACCAGGGAGGAGAACAATTACACGATCGAACAATTACAAGATGTCTCTCCGATCTATCAACGATGTTTCTTTCTTCGGCATGAAGAACTAATCTCCTAAGGCAAAACTAAAGATGAACTCTTGTATTCAACTCTTTTATTCTTGTTATTGATTATTGGATGAACTTATTTACTTAATACAATTGATATCTCATTATTCTCTTTATCTTTTGATTATATGAATCCAGAAACTGTATTTTGTCAATTTACATATAGATTTAGTCATGCTTTTTCTATGTGTGGTTTGTGAAATCAGTTGTGACTGGTTAATGTTGTTTTGCAAGTTAATCTTCTGCTGCAATATTGCTTGAGAGTATATTGTCGTCGTTAGATAGGTTGTAACGATAGCCTTGTCTGTTGTTAACATAGAGAAGATAAGTTATCAATTACTTTAGAACTGAATTTGTGTAGAATTGAATATCCTCCAATTGTTGGTTTGAGTTGTGAAACCCTCAATTGCGTAATAAAAAGAGTCAAAAACAGAATATAAGAACTTGGTACAAGAGGGATTCCTGACGCTTTGCTGTTTCTCTCTACTGATAAAATCCTGCAATTTTTCATAATCTTTAGTTTAAATTACAAATTTAATCTTTTCTTTAATAAAGTTATTGCTAAACGTTTTTGCTTGAGTAAATTAGTTCTGTGACCATCTCTCTGAGGAATCGACACCCCAGCTATATTGCGATAACCGGAAGTCATATTTGGGCGTAATCAAAATTTGGCATCGTTGCCGGGGAGACGGTTTACAAGCAAAAGGAGCAAGTTTGCTTAGTCAACAGCAAAACGATAATTTCGTTTCATTTTAATTTTAATTTTTTTTTGTTTCTCATATTATTTATGTTGAAGTGCATGCCTAGACTTATGGATCGGTTAGATAGATTTGCTAGAGTAAAAAAAGAAGATTCAGAGTCAGACTCGAACTCAGACTCAAACAATATATTTGAAAAAAATTTTGCCACACCTTCCGCATCTAGCGCACACACTATGAGTGAATACGAGAGACCACCTGTGAGGACTCTTGAAGAGTACCTCCACCCAACTCGCACAGCTACACCTTCGTGCATAATGTTTCCTCCTAATGCACCACACATAGATTTTAAACCTGGGATGATACAGTATCTCCCAACCTTCCATGGTTTGGAGAACGAGAATCCCTATGTGCACATTAGAGAATTTGAAGAGGTTGTAGCAACCTTCCATGACCGGTTTGGAGCCACTGACACAATTAGACTTAAGTTCTTCTCTTTTGCCCTTAAGGATAGAGCTAAAAGCTAGTTGTATTCTCTCAGACCTCGGTCAATAAGATCATGGGACGAGATGACACATGTATTTTACAATAAATACTTCCCACACTATAAGACTAATATCTTGAAAAGATAAATCTCCACCTTCTCCCAAAGAGGCAATGAAACTCTTTATCAAACGCGAGAGAGGTTCAAAGAGATGTTAGCAAGTTGTCCTCACCACAGGTATGAGAGTTGGCGCCTAGTAAGCTATTTTTATAACGGTCTAACCCCTAGGGAGCGCCAATTCGTGGAGACTATGTGTAATGGTGAGTTCATCTGAAAGGACCCTGATGAAACATTAGAGTATTTGAATAACTTAGCTGAGAAATATCACACTTGGACTAGACCTAATGCCATGGATAGCACTAATAGGACACACCCCACTTCTTCTAGTAAAATCATACACCACCTTAGGGAAGATGATATTCTTAAAGCACAAGTTGAGCTATTAACGAGACATATGTGAGCCTTACTAGCCAAAGATTGCAAAACCATGCATGCAGTAGCCCACTTAGAACCTCAAGAGGTATGTTTTATGTGCAAGGGGATTGATCATTTGGCACAAGAGTGCCCTACAAATGGTGAGATGAGGGGAACATAAGAAGACTAATACAATGCATTATGGATGTACATAAAGCCTTACACACATTACTCAGACACTTATAACCCTGGTTGGAGGAACCATCCCAACTTTAGTTGGAAACAATAGTCTCATCAGCCGAGTCAGACATCACAACCTAGAGGTTATAGTGCTCCCCAATATCACACATTTACCGTCTCTAGAAACTCCTTAGAGGATACTATGCAAGCATTTATGGAGGCCCAGAATAAAAATAATCAGAAGGTTGAGTCAATAATAGCCCAACTGGTTGAGGAGAATAAAGAGATTAGGAGTCAAGTCTCTAAATTGACTCATGCCCTAAGGGTGAAAGAACGAGGAAAATTCCCTTCTCAAGGTCAACCTAATCCTCAGGGGCAATACTGTTGGAAATGGTGATCGAGCACCATTCACTTTTTGTATGAATATTTATTATTTATGCAATGTAATATTTTCTTTATCATGATATTTATTTATTTGTATGGTAATTCTTACTTTTATTTATATATTGTAAATCTAAGTGTTAGATTACTCTAAGAGTTAGAGATTTCGAGTTTTACTCGGAACCTTATATGAAATTAGTAAAGACCCGAGAGTTACAACATATGGTGATATAGTTGCAAGAGTTGCAAATAGTTTTGAGAAATATCACGCATTCTCTCGAATATAAATTATTCCTGGTCTAGATATATTGACATGGGTCAGTCATTATATTGGTAAGACTAGTGTATTGTCTATATATGTAATAGACATATGGTTTATCTCAACAGACTGTGAGCTTAGTGGAAGTTCGTATAGAAATGCAGATATTCATTAGTGGAATGAATATCGAACAAACTCATAAATATGACTAATAGATATTCCTTAAAACTGTCAATAGTTGTCTTTTCGAGTTGAGTAGTCATTGTGGTCCTTTGACTTGAGACACCACGGTGGTCTTGTGAGTGATCCTCTATGCCTGATACCATGCATGTTAGAGACCTTTTATGGTCTGACATCTGGATGACTGTTAGGTATAGACCGATGCTCACGAAGATCGGTGTGTGTTAATATTAGGATTGTCAGTCCATATGGTTGGATTTTGTTTCCAGAAATTTTCAGAGTATATTCCGGAAATCTTTTGGCCGAAAGTTCATTGAAGAAATTGTTTCTTTAACATTATAAATAATATTGAAAATGAGTTTTGCATATATTATTTATTAATGGAATATAATTATGAAAATTTATTTTATATTGAGTAGAAGAGAGTTTCAGTATATTAAGTTTACTCGTTGAGCATATGGTGACTATTCGTCAAATGTTGACAAAGTAATTTTTTTTTTTTGGGATTTTTTAAGGTAATTGATTATGATATTGGATTAAATTTTGAAAATATTTATGATTAGTATAAATTATTGAATTATTATATTTTTGTTTTTTTGACTTTTTTTATTTTAAGGATTAAATTGTTTGATCCCATAATTCATGAGATGAATTGAATAATTAATTTTATATCAAGAGTTGATATAAGTTTATTGTATAATAGATGTAAATTTGATTTACATTAAATTAGTAATTAATTAGTAAATTAATTTAATTGTTAAATTAATGTACAAAATTAATTACTTGGTTTATACAAATAAAGCTTTTAATTAATTAAGGTAACTAAGTTAAAGCAATTGAATAATTTTGGTTAATGTAACTAAAGCTTTTAATTGTAACTAAGTTACAAAGATGGTGAGATTAATTTTTTAACCTTGGTTAAGTTATTTTTAAAACATGTGGTGTAGGGAAAAGATTCCCTTAAACCATGGTTTATTTAAATGGCTTGGGTTTGTTTTCTTTATATTTAATTTAATAAAACAAAAACAAAAACAATTGCTCCTTTTACACTACTCCTCTGCCGAAAACAAAAAAATAGGAGAAAATTGGTTTTGTTGCTTACTGGCTTCTCTCCTCTGCCGAGCAAAGAACAAGAATGATTTGATTTTTGCTTTCCAAAATCAAGCCAAAAACACTCACCAAAATTACCCAAATAAATCATCATCAACATGGAATTAATCCTTAAGAGTTGAGGGTTAATTTTGTGTTCTTGAAGCTTTATTTTTCCTAGGGTTCAAGAGTTGAATTTTGGGGAAAGTTGGTTGTCATTCTTGAGTGATCAAACCACCTTTTGATCACTAAGATTTGTTCTTGGAGGAGCTCAATTTGGTGGAGAAAGAATGAAGTTCAAAGTTGGGAGGTTTTGGAAATTTTGGATGCAAAGCTTCAACAATTGGCAAGGCTTGAAAGTGGTAAATTTAATTTGTAAAGTAATTTGTTAATTTGTTGATGATTTGTGTTGAGAAAAAATTGTTGTGGAAGTGTTGGATTAATTAGAAGCATGCATGTGAGGTTCTTGAAGCATTCAAGTGTATGAAAAATTGGTATATAGTTGATATATTAATTTTGTATGCTTGGATTAATTTTCAAGTGTTGAAAAATAATTTTGTATGCTTGGATTAATTTTTCAAGTGTTGGAAAATTAATTTAATGCTTGGATTAATTTTTTCAAGTGTTGGAAAATTAATTTAATGCTTGGAAATAATTTATCAAGAGTTGATAAATGTATTAAAGTGTGTAAAATATTTAATTGAGCTTATGGTAATTATTTTTAATGCATAAAAAATTGGTAATGATTTTTAGTGCATTGAAAAATTTTAATTTGTGATTAAAAATTTTATACATTTTTTTGTCACTGCCGAATAAAAAAAAAAAAAATTATTCGCTCGGGATTTGATCTCGGGCGGGTTCC
This sequence comes from Zanthoxylum bungeanum, assembly GCA_019454045.1. Classification (NCBI taxonomy): domain Eukaryota; kingdom Viridiplantae; phylum Streptophyta; class Magnoliopsida; order Sapindales; family Rutaceae; genus Zanthoxylum; species Zanthoxylum bungeanum. The sequence continues at coordinate 184,120 of SKCR01028397.1, forward strand.
GTTGCGCACGGCTTATCCGTTCCTCACTCAACAAACACATGGCACATGCTGATCATGAAGGAGCCAATGTAAAGGTTGTTAATATCATAATTACTAGGAGTGGTAAAGAGGTAGGGATATATGACACCTTAACACTGCAGGTGCAACTAAGGATAATAGTGTAGATACCCCTCAGGAAGATCAAATGACACATATCCCAGTTAGAGTACCTTTTCCTCAAGCCCTTAGGCCCACTACGAGAGCGGCAGACCCAAACGGTGAGATCATACAAGACCTTAAGCAAGTAAAGATCAACCTTCCATTGTTGCATGTAATCAAACAAGTTCCCACATACGCTAAGGTTTTAAAGGATCTATGCACCATGAAGAGGAAACATCACATGAAGAAAACTACATTCCTGACAGAACAAGCCAGTGCAGTGATTGAACAAAAGGCCCCACTAAAATATAAAGATCTGGGATGTCTTACTATCACTTGCCACATTGGCACATGTGAGTTCGGTCAGACATTACTAGACTTAGGCACGAGTGTTAATATCATGCCTTACTCCTTATATATGCAGTTGGGTCTTGAAGAGATTAAGCCTACATCATTAGTCTTGCAGCTAGCTGATCGCTCTGTCAGAACTCCACAGGGGGTAGTTGAGGACGTCTTACTCCAATCGACAAATTCTATTATCTTATTGATTTTCTGATCCTAGATACCCAGTTTGTAGTTAAAACCGAATCCAAAATTCCTCTTATTCTGGGTAGACCTTTCCTCACCACAGCCAATGCTCTTATCAACTTTAGAAATGGTCTCATGAAATTGTCATTCGGGAACACGACGTTGGAAGTGAACATTTTTCACGTCAAGAAACAGCCACAAGATGACGATGAATGCCATAAGACATACCTGATAGACACAATTGTGCCAGAAATGGCCCTCATTCCACAAGATTTTGACCCTCATGATCTTCTTCTTCCCAATTTAAACATCTTAGATACTCTTGAATCAATTGATCTTCCAGATATCGCTACAGGCTACTCCGTTTTGCAAAAACATGGAACGAGAGTGTGGCAGCCACAGTTTGAGGCTCTGCCAGGGGAAAGGGAGAAACCAAAGCCTTCTGCGGTCGAAACACCAAAATTTGAACTAAAGCCATTACCATAATGGCTTCAGCATGTGTTTCTTGGACTAGGAGATACCTTTCCTGTTATTATTTCATCGGAGTTAAGTGCACCACAATGTAAGAAGTTACTTGATATGTTAAGTGAGCATAAATCAGTACTTGGCTGGACCATATGAGACATTAAAGGTATCAGCCCCTTAATTTGTTCACATGTGATTCACTTAGAATAGGGAGCCACTCCTCGTAGAGACCCTCAGCGTAGACTTAACCCTACTATGAAAGAAGTAGTGAGAAATGAAGTGATAAAGCTACTAGATGTGGGTATTATATATCTGATTGCTGATAGTAAATGGGTTAGTCCTACACAGGTTGTCCCCAAAAATTCAGGTGTCACTGTGTGCAAAACGAGGCAGGAGAACTAGTTCACACCAAGGTAGTCACAGGTTGGCGCATGTGCATAGATTACAGTAAGTTAAATGCTGTCACCCAAAAAGACCACTTTCCACTTCCTTTTATCGACCAGATTCTTGAGCGGGTAGTAGGTCACCCATTCTTTATTTTCTAGATGGGTATTCAGGATACTACAAAATTGAGATCTCCCTAGAAGATTAAGAAAAAACTATATTCACCTGCCCATTCGGTACTTATGCTTTTCACTGCATGCCATTTGGTTTATGCAATGCCCCCGCCACTTTTCAGAGATGAATGCTGAGCATTTTTAGTGATATGATTGAGAAGTGTATGAAGGTGTATATGGATGACTTAACTGTGTTTGGCGATTCCTTTGATACATGATTGTTTAACCTGAAAGTAGTGTTAAGTCGATGTCAGGAAAAATGCCTCATTTTGAACTGGGAAAAGTGTCACTTTATGGTCTCTTCAGGAATCGTTCTAGGTCATATTGTCTCATCCAAGGGCTTTGAAGTCGACAAGTCAAAGATCGAGTTGATATCCAAGCTGTCGATACCCAAAACTGTTAAAGATGTGCCATTTTTTCTTGTGCATGCTGGTTTCTATAGGAGGTTTATACAAATTTTTCTTCTATCTGTAGACCAATGTGTAACCTTCTTGTTAAAGACTCTTCATTTGAATGGACATAGGAGTATGAAGACGCCTTCAAGACATTAGTCACTAAACTCACATGTGCCCCAATTATGCAACCACTTGATTGGAATTTACCATTGAGATTATGTGTGATGCTAGTGACTACGCAGTTGGGGCAGTTTTAGGACAAACAAAGACGAGAAGGGAAACCTTTTGTCGTATATTATGCTAGCAGAACTCTAAACAGTGTTCAAATGAACTATTCCATAACTGAAAAAGAATTGCTAGCAGTAGTCTTTGCTTTGAACAAATTCCGTGCATACCTGATTGGCTCTCCCATCACTGTTTTCACTGATCATGCAGCTCTTAAGTACATTCTTTCAAAGAAAGATGCTAAGGCAAGATTGATTAGGTGGATCCTGTTGTTACAGGAATTCGATCTAACAATCAAGGATAAAAAGGGTGTTGAAAATATGGTGGCAGATCACTTATCTCGCTTAGAGATTAACGACTCTACTGATGGCCCACCAATTCGTGATGACTTCCCTGATGAACATCTTTTTGCGGTCACACGAGCACCATGGTATGCACACATTGTCAACTATTTAGTTTCCGGTGAGTGTCCATCCACTTGGAGTTCACATGATAAGTGTAAATTCTTGGTCGACGTACGTAATTTTTATTGGGATGACCCATACTTATTCAAATACCTGCCCCGACCAAATATTGAGACGTTGCATTCTTGAAGATGAAGTTCTCAATGTACTTGCCTTTTGTCATTCTCATGCATGCGGATGCCATTTTTCAGTAAAGAAAACTGCTGTAAAATTTCTACATGTGGTTTTTATTGGCCCACTCTATTTAAGGATACAAATGGGTTCTTCCGTTCCTGTGAAATGTGTCAGAAATTAGGTGTTATGTCCCATCGTCATATGATGCCTCTTAACCCTATTCTTGTCATTGAAGTATTTGATTTTTGGGGTACTGATTTTATGGCACCTTTTCCACCGTCTTTTGGATACCTCTACATTCTTCTTACAGTTGATTATGTGTCTAAATGGGTTGAGGTAGTGGCGTGCCGAGCAAATGACAATACTACTGTGGTTAAATTCTAAAAGGAACATATATTGTCACGCTTTGGTACGCCACGTGTCATTATCAGTGATCAAGGGACACATTTTGTAATCGATCATTTGAGGCATTGATGCACAGGTATGGTATGGTGCATAAGATTTCTACTGCTTATCACCCACAGAAAAAATGGGTAGGCAGAATTAGCAAATAGAGAGATAAAATAAATATTTGAGAAAACGGAAAACCCCGACCGCAAGGATTGGTCTTTACGACTTCCAGATGCATTATGGGCATACCGTACTGCTTACAAATCCCCATTGGGATGTCTCCCTATAGGCTTGTATTTGGAAAGGCTTGTCATTTACCATTGAGTTATAATATAAAGCCTACTAGGCTATTAAAAATCTTAACTTTGACCTGAGTGCTGCAGGTACACAGCGGAAGCTACAATTAACATAACTTGAAGAACTGAGGAATGATGCTTATGAAAATTCCCGCCTCTACAAAGCCAAGATGAAAGCTGCCCATGACAAGCAGAAAATGAGGAAAAATTTCAAGCCTCACCAAAAGGTTTGTCTCTATGATTCCAGACTCCATCTTCACCCAGGCAAGCTGCGATCCATGTGGACCAGACCTTTTATTGTGAAGCAAGCTTTTCCCCATGGAGCTATTGAAGTGGAAGATCCCAAGGACGACAAAGTGTTTAAAGTTAATGGACAGAGGCTAAAACCGTCCTAGACAATCTGATTCCTGCAGCAGAGGATGCCCCTCTTGCTGACCCTATTTATGCAGATTGATCTTTTTTTTTCCCCGTTATTGTACACTATTTATTTATGTCTTTATTTATTATCTAGTTATTTTTATTTTTATTTTTTATTTTTTCTTTCTTTTGTTTTGTTTTTTTTTATTTCTTTTGCAGGATAACTCCTATATTTCATTCAGGTTCACAACCTCTCTAGTCAGGTGAACTTCTTCTTTGTCTTTTGTCTTCTATGTTGTTACATTGAGGACAATGTTTCATTTAGGTTGGGGTGGTGGTATTATCATGTGTTTTACCTGGATGTGTATGTGTTATTCATGTTGTCTTATTATTATTCCAAAGATAATTAAATTTTGTTTTGTTTTTTTTGTTTTTAGTCCTTAATAGTTAAACATAAGTCTAATGATGATATTGTTTGCTTTAGGGTGAAATCTTAGAAACGATAAGTCCTAAGTCTTTTAATGTACTTTTATATGATGCTTTGAGTGATTGATCTATGTTAGACTCACAAGCACTTAATTATAGGTTTTTAGCAGTGAAAACCCGAGTAGTTAGCAAGGTGACTAGTTGAAGAAATTGCATGTCGATGAATGATCGTTTGCTTAGATGTCTATCTTGATTTGCTTATGTTATGATGTGTGGTATGATTAAAAATAAAAGAAAATATCTCTAAAGAAAGAAATTAAACCACCTATAACTGATAAACGTGAAGCTACCCATGGGTGAATATTAGGACCACCATGAGGAGAAATGCTACCTTAAAGGGTAGGTGTGTTGAAAAAAAAGAAGAGAAAAGAAGAAAAGAAAAATTCAAAAAGAAAAAAAATAGACAAAGAAAAAAAAATCACCATACCATGTTGAGCACAGAAAAGCAACCGCATAGCATAATTGAGATATCTAGGTTGGTTTGACCCGTCGATCCCAATTTTTAAACGAAATTATTTAATTGGCTTACCTAGGAATCAAGCTGTGAATGAACCTTCACATACACACTGTGAGTCTAGCTTAGATGATTTATTCAAAGACTTGGATTTAGGTTACGTTGAGTACTTTGAAGGTTCTCTGGCTTCATTACTAGGCATTCTTTGAGGACTATAATATGTGTAACTATTGGGACTATGTCGTTTTGTTATTTTCATGTGTTTTGAATGACGTTTGTGGATATCGTCGTTGTAAGCCCTTACGAGACTATAACTCGTCCACTATGGATAATTAGGGGTTTAAAAGCTTGTTGCATACGCTAAAAGTAATTGTGATCCCTACAAAATTGGCTTATATAAGTTTTTATTTAATTATTTAGTTTAATTTTTATTTTATTTTTGCGATTGAATTGCTAGGGACTAACAATAAGCTGGTTGGGGGTAGTGTGATAAATGCATGAAAATGTACTTTGAAACATCACCTATTCGGGTTTATTGTTAAATATTTAGTTCTATATACTATATTTTATTATATAATTTTTATTATTATATTAATTTAGAAAGTGTTTATTATTAAAATTAATTTAGTAATTTTTCTCTTTATTATTTTAGGAAATGGAAAGAATTGATACCTCACGCCGAGAAGAAGAGTTTGAAGAAAGAGAGTGGAGCTACAACTTTGGACTAAAGAAGAAAAAAAAGTGTGGACCGTGAGAGACAAAGTGGGACCGTGGACAACAAGCAACTTTGACAAATAAAGAAAGCTTATTTGTTTTAAAAAAAAGAAAGCATTCACGTGGAAGGAGCTTTGACCAAATAATTAAAATAGGGTTTCAATTTGCCTTTGTTACAAAAAGCCACAAAGGTGGCGACAAAGAGCAATTATAAAAAGGGCCTAACGTGTGAATTAAAAAGGGAAGCAGAGAAGAGAGTTGTAGGCCGCAAGCAGAGAAAGAAAAAGATGTAGAGCGCAGAACCACGAGAACCAGGGAGGAAAACAATTACACGATCGAACAATTACAAGATGTCTCTCCGATCTATCGATGTTGTTTCTTTCTTCGGCATGGATAACTATCTCCTAAGGCAAATTTAAGGATGAACTCTTGTATTCAACTCTTTTATTCTTGTTATTGATTATTAGATGAACTTTGTTGACGGCGGATTTTGGTCTCAGGGCAATACGGGAATATTACTCCGAGACAATCCTCCCTCAATAGTGAATTTGTTTGGTTATGGGGGACCAAAAGCAAACTTAGCAAAAGACAGATAAATGCACCAATCAACAAGGAGATTTAACGTGGTTCGGCGGATTTTGGTCCGACCTACGTCCACGGACACAAAAAGGATGATAATTTTATTACTCAAACACGCTTCTCAGCTCTGCTTCTTATTTTTTACAAGTCTGATGGTAATGATTCTGATGCCAACTCTCCATCCCCTCCCTTTGTTCTCAAATTATGCACACTCTACCATTCTATTTATAATAGTGTAGAAATCAGATTCCTCTTAGTACAAGAATTCCCAATTGGAGATGGTTTCCTTTTCCTATCAGGATTCCTACTCAAAACTATTCACTTTTCCCATAAGGATTCCTAATTAAAACTACATTCACTTCTTTTATCCTACTAGGACTCTGACTCATCAGTTTTCCCCATGAAAGTAGGATAACTTATTTTATGGAGCATATCCCGCCATATTCCCGGTCTTCATGTGGTCGGTCATGATAGTCTTTTGAACTGAGAATGCTGCTGTCGATCTGATAATGCTCGGTCATCTGAACCCAAGTGGTCGGTCACCTATCATCAAGTGTTCGGTCTCTACCTGTTGTGGTCGGGTCGGTATTAATGATCTCGATCAACAAGGGAATTTACCCTTTTACCCATCCCGTGCTGCTTAAATATCATAGTGCTTAAAAACACCATCAACATCTATCCCCTTTCTCGGTAACAACGAGTTTGCGAGTTGATGCCGGGAACTATAAAAAAAGATGGTGTGCCGATGAATCCGTCGGTGGTCACTCCAGGAACAGCAGAGAAAAATGTCTTAGCTGCAAATCTGGTCTTTCCTGCCACCTTCATGTGCTCAGTCAACGAGGATCCCGATATCTACCCGTGGAGCAAATGCTTTGCCCTTATGCTGATGACGATCGACTCGGTGGGACATAACCCGACCCCGAGCTGAGAAGAACATTTAGTTCTGGGGGAATGTCACATCCCCAGACTAATAGAGGACGGCTCGGTGGGACGTAACCCGACCCCGAGCTAAAAGAAAGACTTGGCTCTGGGGGAATGTTACATCCCCAGTCCAAAGAAGCCGACTCGGTGGGACGTAACCCGACCCCGAGCTGAAAGAAAGACTTGGCTTTGGGGGAATGTTACATCCCTAGTCCAAAGAAGCTGACTCGGTGGGACGTAACCCGACCCCGAGCTGAAAGAAAGACTTGGCTCTGGGGGAATATTACATCTCTAGTCCAAAGAAGACGACTCGGTGGGAAACTTTGGGAGCATCCCTCCAACAGGCTAAAAAGAATAGAAGAAAAGGGTAAGAACCCAAACAGAGAAAACAAAAGGAAGAGAAGCTAAAGGTCGATCTCCTAACCTCCCGCCCTGAAGATATCCGGCACTAAGGTCTCCCCTTCATCCGACAACAGGGACCGTCCCCAATCCCCAGTAGCCCAAAACCAGAGATCCTTGAAGTTCTTATTGGAATCAGGAAGCTTCTGGACGATGTTCAAAGAGCTGTTGTAAGCGGAAAGATAATACCAACCATGATGAGCTTTTGGGTTGGCCTTCAGACGATACACCCTCTTCACCTCTTCAAAAGAGGGCTCCCAGAGCCCTGCCCGATGCCAAGCTGTGTACAGCCCGGCCAAAATTCTCCAACTATTCAGACTCAGCTGACAATTGGCGATTTCCATCGCGGCCAACATCCAAGCAAAATAAGGCTGGATCGGAAACCGCAGCCCGCACTCAAAGAAGATAGGAAGGAGTGCCACCGAGCCTTCGTTAGGTTGGCTGGCGCGATCCATGGGGCCGGGAACGTCAAGGGCGATGTCTATCGGAATGTTATACCGCTGTCGAAGAAGGGCGAGGTCGTCTTCAGTTATTTTTGAAGGACGGTTCATATCCAGAGCCGACGATCCAAGTTCACACCGGGCTCTGGGTCCTTCCGAGGAACTCTCTGATGGTAGGATTCGTTTTCGATCTCAGAGGAAGTAGAGGTAGTATCAAGGTCTTCTACATTGGGTGCCCCCGAACTCGAGGAGAGCTCTTCAACAGGGGGCTGAGGGTTTTGCTAGTCTTTCTGGGGAAGAACCACCGTCAGACATCCCTAAAACAAGGAAGGCAGGGGAAGTCAGTCTACAAAGGCAACAAAGCATTTCTCGACCCCAACCAACCCCCAAATGGAACAAAACTGTTATGTAGTTCCCGGCACCAACTAGCACACTTGTTGGAACCGAGAACTAGGGGACAGATGTTGATGGTGTTTTCAGGCACTACAACATTTAAGACAGTACGACAAGGGCAAAAGGGTAATTCCCTGACTGGATGAGATCATGTAGCCGACCCGACCACAACATGTGAAGACCGACCACTTTGGTTCGGATGACCGGTCACTATAAGGTCGGTAGAAACACTCTCAGCATAAAAGATTGTCATGACCGACCTCATGAAGACCGACCAGACAGCGAGCCGTGTTCAAGATGACCACACCCCATTCATTGCGGATAAGATAAGCAAATTATCCTACTCTCACAAGGAGAAAAAGTCAGAATCCAAGAAGGAATAAGAAAATAGAAGGCAGTACTAGACCAGGAATCCTTACAAGAAGAGAAGATTGAGTCCAAATAAGGATTCTTGTACAAATAGGAGTCTGATTTCTGTATTATTATAAATAGGAAGGTAGAGCATGTGTAAGAGGCATCTTAAAAATCATCACCAAAGTTAGTGATCAGAATCATCGAGCTCTGATTTGTAAAAGAAAAAGAAGAGACCCGAGGAAGTGTATTTGAGTAATAAAAAGTACCACCCTGTTCTTGTCCGTGGACGTAGGTCGGATCCCAAAATCCGCCGAACCACGTTAAATCTCTTTGTCGATTGGTGTGTTTTTTGTCTCTCGCTAAATTTGCTTTTGGTTCCCCATAACCAAACAAATTCACCGTTGAATGAGGATTACCTCGGAGGTGATATTCCCATATTACCCCGAGACCAAAATCAGCCGTCAACAAACTTATTTGCTTAATACAATTGATATCTCATTATTCTCTTTATCTTTTGATTATATGAATCCAGAAACTGTATTTTGTCAGTTTACATATAGATTCAGTCATGCTTTTTCTATGTGTGGTTGTGAAATTAGTTGTGACTAGTTATGGTTGTTTTGCAAGTTAATCTTCTACTACAATATTGCTTGAGAGTATATTGTCGTCGTTGGATAGGTTGTAACGATAGCCTTGTCTGTTGTTAACACAGAGAAGATAAGTTATCAATTACTTTAGAACTTAATTTGTGTAGAATTGAATATCCTCCAGTTATTGGTTTGGGATGTGAAACCCCCAATTGCATAATAAAAAGAATAAAAAATAGAATATAAGAACTTGGTACAAGAGGGATTCCTGACGCTTTGCTGTTTCTCTCTACTGATAAAATCCTGCAACCTTTCATAATCTTTAGTTTAAATTGCAAATTTAATTTTTTCTTTAATAAATTTATTGCTAAACATTTTTGCTTGAGTAAATTAGTTCATGTGATCATCTCTATGAGGAATTGACACCCCAACTATACTGCGATAACCGCAAGTTATTTTTGGGCGTAATCAAACTGCTAGATCGTGGGGATTACTGCCAGACTGTGCAATAACCGTTAGGTGAGCCTATTCGTAATTGGCCAACTGCAAGGAACCTTCGCATATTCATTCTTCTTTCATCGTTCTACACTTGTTGGGAGGTTCTTTCTTCGTTCTTCATGATTATTTACCCATTGGTCGAATCGTCCTGGATCGAGTCGTCCTGGGTGAATTCCTTCTTCATTCTTCGTCCTGAATGATGCCATGCCTCTTCGTCCTTTGGTAATTATTTTCCTATTATAATTGCCCCCTAAATACGCCTTGATCGAATTGTGAGATAAGATTGAGGCAGTATTTCTTAGTTAAGCATTTAAAGCTGGGGTCACATTACTAACCGCCTTACTGGTTCGGTCTGTTGATCTTTCGCTTTCATTTCTTGGTGCTATTTGCGTATCTCGAGACCTGTTATTTATATTCCCCACGCAAATCCATTGTTTCCCTAATTAATGTGTGACTTCTTCCATCACGTCTTGTCTGGAAACCATTATTGCGCTAATTAATGTGCCGTTTTTCTGTCACATCTCCCTCGTTGCGTGTGATACTGCATTTTCACTTTCCCGCTCTTTTGCCTGCCTCGAATTGGATTGCGCCACCTGTCTTAGGGAGAACTTTTATTCTGACTATATAAACCCAAACCATCTCTTTTTACCGTTTTACTCTCTCATCTTTTTCATTGCTTACTCATCTTTGTAAATCCTTCAATTTACTTACTATGGCGTCTTTTTCTTCTTCCCCAAAAAAGAACACTGCCTCGACCTTCAAGGATTATCAGGCCCTCTTGGAACCCTTCGGTTAGCTTATTTGGGTTCCACACTCTTGACAAAAACCTCGAACTGTGCTCCAATGGAACCATTGCCAAAGCTCCATAGGCCTTGCTATTCTATTATGTTTCTAACATGCCCCTTTCAGAGCCTCTGAATATTTCTTCCTTGAATCAGTCAAACCCCCTTCATACCTGGCCCAAATCTGATTCTTCATTCGAGACCTGGTTTCATCGCATGAGGTCGCATGTAGATACCCGCACTCTCTTTGAAGACATTAGTTTACTTTCTCCCATAGAACTTTCCCTTGTACTGCATTCTTTCGACCGAAACCTCTTCCCCATATCACTACTTTTTTGGTCTTCTGATTATAATGTCTTCCTCTTTCCTTCTGGTCCTTTGACCATCACATTGCGTGATATTGGTGTCTTGAATGGGTTGGCTCTTTTGGTCGCGACTATCTCCGTCCATACCAATTTTTTCTTTCTCCATCCCCAATTGGACACTTCGTCATTCTCCTCTTATTTCATCTTCTTTTGTACATTCTCTGAGTCGACCGATCCGGTTACGGTATTAGAGCGTACCGCTTTTGTTCATTACTGACTTTGAAAGTATATCATTTGTGTGCCTAGTCATAAACATGTGGCAGGTTATCTCCCCATCTCTTCGGACATTGCCACTGTCCATTCTATGGATCTATTTTCTTTCCTTTTAGCTACCGTTTATCGGGGGCTTGTCGTTCTTCAAAAACAGCTTTGGTCTGGCTCTTCGCCCATTGCTTCTGCCTCTTTGGCTTGTCCAACTGTGGCTCAGGGCCTATTTCCATGTTTTTGGCTCTATTGAGTCAAATCATTCCTTTCCATGTGTTGGCCTTCTATTTGCCCAATTAGGGCCAACCTCTCTCATTCCTCGTACCATTTTCGATTATTTTTATACCCTTTCTTTCGTCCCTTCTTATTTTCACTTTTTATCGGGCGACATCCCCTCCTTCATTCACGGGTTTCCACGGTCAGATGGAGATGAATCAGTTAATCGCATCTGGTGTAAGTTTTATGTACCCGCGATCTGATTCATGACATCTTGATTGGCGCTAATGGCAATGCTAAGGTGGAAGTGTATTCTCCCAACTTCATCGCTCCTCAATTCGGCCTTATCCAATGATGGCCTCTTCCATTAATCTGCTCTCGCTCTACTCCAGTAGAGTGTTTCAAAGTTATTTCACCCTCATATATTGACCAATGCTTGTCCGATGCGTGGACTTTGTAATATTCTTTTTCTTGTGATTCTTTCTCCCCTTGTACATATGTTCATCATTTTTTCGAGCATTTCTGGCCAGCCAGTCGTGAAAGGCTTTTCTCATTGCTCTTATCCTCTATCTTTTCCACCCTCGTCTTTTCCTCTAAACCCTCTGAAAAAGCTGGGCCGAAGAAGACCGCTTATAAAGCTGTACCGAAGAAGGCAAGTTCTAAACCCCTTACTAAAAGGAAACACACTTCACCCGCTCATGGTTTTGGTTCAGATATGCCTGTTGTTGGACAATTATGACCCATAGCATCACTATTTGTAAAAGACATGGTGTTCTTTGTACAAATTAACTATGTGACAAAGGAAATTGCTCTTTTATCATTTTGTAATTGGATTACTTGAATATATAAATGATAAAAGTCCTTATGATTAGTACCAGATTAAAAAGATATGAGACAGTATTAATCCAAGAAAGGTTTAATCATTAAATATCCATAGTCGTAGTATTATCGAGACTGGACAACGATAATGCGGAATATGCTAGTATTGCACTTATGCACGTTATGGAAGCTTAACGGCATAGTTCTCATATATTTAAGTATAAGATACTTATGCAAGTGCGATAAGAGGTTCTGTTAGCCGTTGGATCGGGAACAGATTCGCTCTAGATAGACCCCTCGGAATCCCATTGGTAGTATGACTATGTGTGTTTGGGAATCTGAATCAGGGTAGGTGAATTTGGTCTTAACCTGAGACTTGTATCGCTAATACTTGCAACAATCAGTACGCTTTGGTTTTGGTCGTCCGGGGCTTTAACAGGTTCTGTGTACGCCTCTTCTGGGTTTATTGAGAATCGTAGTGTATTGGGTATGATGTCAAGATGGAAGTATCACTTCAGTCATATGGAGATGATGATCACGCAGGGATACAGAACTAGTACTCTCAAATACTGCAACTATCGGGATAGTATGACTAGGTCATGATTATCCGATTAAAGAGACTAGTTGCTAGTGATCCGATATATGTTTCGTACGGGGCAGACACAATTTCAGCCCCATGCGTAACATGTGACATCCGATACTGGATCGTAATACGCAATACATTGTATACTATGCCTGTAGGCACGGTGCTTTGCTAGAAGCCAACCATGTCTTGTAAATCGGTAAGAACGTAGTACTAGGTATGCACGTGTCGGATAGTCCGACAACTGTATTTACTGCCAACATATCCAGGGATCTCTTGGGTTTCTTCCCAAAGATTCACCGATGACATTTGACTCGAACAGAATTAATCTGGGATTAAATATGAGAGAGAAAATTAATCTGGGATTAATTACGGCGATAATTAATCTGAGATTAATTATCAGAGAGAGAATTAATTTGGGATTAATTGCGTCATGAATTAATATAAGATTAATTCATGAAGAAGAGAGAACACGATTAATTTGGAATTAATCGGTAAAATAAATTTAATAGTTAAATTGGATTTTTCTATTTAATTTATTTATTTGGGCTAAAATAATATATTAGATATATTGATTGAAATTGGATTTCAATGCGGAATTAAAATTGGATTTTAATACAAGCGAACAAATTAATTTGGAATTAATTCGCGAGCGACTTTCGTAATAATTTTATGAGGCATAATTATTTAATTAAATTGGATTTAATTATTTAGCGACGGAAAATTCGTTTAATCGGATTAAACGAACCCGGGTCCAAAGTGTGTTGTGTAAGCCAACTAAATTTTGAATTTAAAGTGGTGGGACTCACTTCACTTATATCAACTAGTCATTATTTGATGGAAGTGGTTGGCATAATAAATTGGATTTATTCAACCAACATATCAACCAAGTCAACTAATGTGTGTTATGTTTTGGAAAATAAAAAATACACTATTCACTCTTCTCTCCCATTTCTTCTCTCATATGGCCGAAAATTGTAACTCTTGGAGGGTAATTTTTGCTTCAATTTTTGTTCAAGCTAGCACTTAAAGGGGGTCAAAGAAAAGTGATAGGGAAACTCATCCAAGAGTTTGGAACTCAAAAAGGAAGGCTTGGAGCTTCATCTTCAAAGAAAGTTTTGAACTTCATCCAAACCAATCAATGTAAGTTTATTCCGCAAACTTGTTTATGATTATTCACACTTAGAATCATGTTTAAGATCCTTGGGCTAGTCTTAGAGACAATTACAATGATATCAAAGCCACTTAAACTTGATTTCAAATTCTAGTGTTTATGGACTTTAATTTGGGATTTTTTGCTTGGAGCTTGATTTACCTAAATTGATTGTGTGGTTGTGTTAGTATGATGATGAATTGGATTTGTGCATCATTGGATTTGTGATAATTTGATTGGATAAAAAATCGCCAATTCCTTATGCATGGCCGAAACTTACCTTAGAAAATGCTCATGGTAATTTTTTGAATTTGACAATTGGATATGTTAATTGGCATGAAATGAATATTAATTGTTGATTTAATTGGATTGAAATCAAAATTGAATGTTATTTCCTTGCCTATGCCGTGAGTATGAAGCATGTTGTAGAATTGATTTTGCTTCAATTTGTGTTGGACATGAATTGGAAATGTTGAGCATGATTAATTGGATTAATTAGTGTTTTGGAAATATTAGATTAATTGATTAATTATGGTAATTACACTTTAATAAAATTAATGTGATATTTGGAATATTATGTTAATATAAATTAGTCTTTAAAATTAGATTGGGCTAATTTGTTGTAACTGGGCTAATGGGCTTGGTTGGGCCAATTTTGGTTTTGGTCAATTGGGTTGGATCCAATTGGGCCTAAAACCATTTCCATAAAGTCCAAATGACTTTTTGTGCCTTTAATAATATAATTAGATTAGATTGATTGAACAACATGCTTTATGTGATGTAGGCACTTCATTTTTGCATGTAAGTCCCGATGATGAGTCTCACATGGAGACACTACCTCTTTAAATTGTGGAAGTCGCGGGAAATGGACGTCGGAAGGGAAGAGTCAGGAATTGACATCTTATTGGATTTAATTCGCTTGTTTAGCTTCGGGTTTGCTTGTTGGACCTCTGTTTTAAAACACATCCCTAGCCCAAAACCAAAGCCACACGCCCACCTAGTCCAAAACCAAAGCCACACGCCCACCTAGCCCAAGCCCATCAAATCACATCCAATAATAATTAAAACTTTTAAAACACATGTAAAAAATTAAATTAAATGAAATCAAATAAAATCAAGATAAATCACATTCCTAATTAAAAGAAATCAAATCAAATTTAAACAAATCACCTCTCTAAATTAAGTAGATACTTTTTGTTGGGTTTCTACTATAGTCCCAATATCATTCAAGCAATGAAAATATGTGAATACAATAAAGAAGTATGGCGGAATCATACTTACAATGAACGAATTTTGCGATGCGTTGAACAACAAAAAATTTCTTCAAGCTTTTCCTCTTTGTGTATTCGGCCAAGCCTCTATGGAAATGATCTCCAAGCTCCAAGCTTTGTGTGTGGATTCCATGCTCAAGGGTTTGTTTCCCTATCACATTTGAATGACTCTTCATGTGCTAGCATTGGAAAATTTGCCACAAATCTTCCTTATTCTTCCTTGTTGTTCTCGGCAAAGGAGAACCAAAAAGGAAAGAAAAATGGCCCTAGGCCGAGAGTTTGGAGAGGAGAAAGAGATGAAGTTGTCAAGTGTGTTGTGTTTTTTTTTTAATTTTCTAAAAATCAAATACCAATTACACTTTCCAAAAATGGTACAAGCATTAAAGCCTTCAACCACTCACATCACTCATGAATAGTGACTGGTTGTCAATCACTAAAAGGTGACTTGACATCCATCACTAAAGTGACAGGTGATGTAACGCATGATGTGACTTGTGGGCCGCACTTGATTCGAAATGCGAGTTGGCCCGCAAACACTCCCGGGCTCGGGCTCGCTAATTTCGAATTAACGAATTTTTCGTCGCGACGTAATTAAATCAAATTTAATTAAATAATTATGCCTAGTAAAATTACTATTCACGTCGCTAGCGAATTAATTTTAAATTAATTCGTTTGCCCGAATTAAAATCTAATTTTAATTCCACGTCGAAATCTAATTTCGTATAATATATCGAATATATTATTTTATCGATTAATTCCAAATTAATCATTCTCTCTCTTTAAATAGTATTTTATCCCATATAAAATATCTCCGTAATTAATCCTAGATTAATTTTCTCTCTCTAATAATTAATCCCAGATTAATTATGTGCGAGTCATACGTCATCAGTGAATCTTCGGGAAGCGACCCATGAGATCCCCGGATATGTTGGTAGTAAATCCAGTCGTCGGACTATCCGAACACGTACGTACCTAGTATTACGTTTTTACCGATTTACAAGACATGGTTGGCTTCTAGCAAAGCACCGTGCCTACCCAATTCTCCAGAAATATTCTCAAAGGAATATGTAATCTATATCAGGCGCAGTATACATAGTATTGCGTATTACGATCCAGTATCAGATGTCACGTGCTAGGCCTGGGGCTGGAATTGTGTCTGCCCTGTACGAAGCACATGTCGGATCTCTGGTAACTAGTCTCTATAATCGGATAATCATGACCTAGTCATATTATCCCGATGACTGCAGTACTAAAGAGTACTAGTTCCGTATCCTACGTGACCATCATCTTCACTATGACTGGAGTGATACTTCCATCTTGACATCACACCCAATACACTACGATTCTCAATATACCCAGAAGAGGCATACACAGAACCGATTAAAGCCATGGACGACCAAAACCAAAGTATATTGATTGTCGCAAGTATTAGCGATGCAAGTCTCAGGTTAAGACCAAATACACCTACCCTGATTCGGACTTCCATAGACACATAGTCATACTACCAATGGAATTCCGAGGGGTCTATCCAGAGCGAAGCTGTTTCCGTACCATCGGTAAACACAACCTCCTATTACACTTGCATAAGTATCCAATATTTAAATATATGAGAACTATGCCGTTATGCTCCCATAACACGCACAAGTGCAATACTAGTCTATTCCGCATTATCGATGTCCAATCTTGATAATACTCCGACGGGATGTTTTAATGATTAAACCTTCATGGATTGATACTGTCTCATATCTTATCAATCCGGAACTAATCATATGGACTTTTATAATTTATATATCCCGGTAATCTAATTACAAATGATAAAAGAGCAATTTCCTATGTCACATAGTTAATTTGTACAACAACACCATGTTCTGTACAAATAGTGATGATATGGGTCATAATTGTCCAACACTTTCCTTGTGATATGCTAATTAGGAGATATCATCATTGATTGCATGATCTCTTTCCTTCCCATGCAAGGTAAACCCTAACTTTTGCCTATAAAAAGAAGCCTAAACCCAACCTTGAAACCCCTGGCTCATTCTGACGAAAAACACAAAGAAAATAATCATGGCTCATTCATCTTACTCAGACAAAAATCTCACAAAAAAACCCTAAATGCTTCTTTTGCTGCCTCAGCTGCAGTAATGTTCCGCTTTTGTTATTTATCCGGCAACAGTATCTTGCTTGGAAGATTTTCAGCTCATTGTTTCGTTATTCAAACTAAATATGTACCCTTATTGCGACTTTAAGTCGTTTTTGTTTGTTTGGAAACTTGCAGCGGTGAACCTAGTCACCTCAAGTTCTCCTTTCCCCATATTTCCAGAAAGCATCCTTAGTTCGTCCAAGATACTCAAGGATGTTCTTTACATCAATCCAGTGACCATCACCTGGATTAGCCTTATAACGTCTAAATATGCTCAAAACATATGAGACATCAGGTCACATACATTTCAAAAACGTACTAGCTTTGGAAGGGTTGTCAGCAGATTTCTAGATCTATCCCAGTAGATCTTTATTCCTAGAATAAAGCATGCTTCTCCCAGGTGTTCCATGCATAATTTTAATGAAAGCCAAGCTTTCACCGATTATATTATGGGAATGTTATTACTAAAAAACAATACATCATCAATTTATAGGACATTCACTGTTAGTGCGCTCCCACTAACCTTCTTATATACACAAGAATCATATTCGTTTTGAATGAAATCATATACCATTATGATCTCATCAAAATGTTGGTTCTAAGAACACAATTCTTGCTTCAATCCATAAATGGATCGATTTAACTTGCAAACCTTGTTTGTATATTATGGTACGACAAAACCGTCAGACTGTTGTAAACATCCTCCAAAATGTTTCCGTTAAGGAAAGCGATTTTGACGTCCATCTGCTATATTTCATAAATAAAACATGCAACATTAGCAAGCATTATCTGAATGGATTTAATCATGGCAATGGGTGAAAAAGTTTCTTCGTAGTCGACACTATGTCGTTGACGATACCCTTTCTGTACAAGCCTAGCTGTGTACATTTATATGTTGCCATCCATGTATGTCTTCCTTGAAGACTTATATAGAACCAATAGACACAATGCCTTCTGGTACATCAACTAATGTCCAAACTTGGTTGATATACATGGAATCCATTTCGGACTTCATGGCCATTTGCCATAAAAGGAGTCGATACCTTGTATCACTTCTTTATACGTAGTCGGTCCATCTTCCTCAATAAGATTGATATCTATAGAGGTGAGATCAAATTGAGGTGTCCGGGGAGGAGTCCACTGTGAAAGAATACTATACTCTTTCAAGTAATCTTGAAACTCATATGTTTAAGTATTTTACACTATGGTCCGACCGTAATTTTTTTAATACTTTCACCGGTCTTTTTTCTTACTTCGTGTCGAAACCCTTTGAATTACTCAAAAGTTTATGACTTGTGTTTTATAAGATACACATAACCGTAACGCGATGCCACATCCGTAAAGGTTACGAAGTATTTATATCCACCTCTAGCCTAGCTAGATATGAGCCCACTTACGTTACTATGAACGAGGGCTAACAGATTGGTGGCACTTGAACTTTTACCAAGTAAAAGATGTTTTAGGCACTTTACCTAATAAACTAGATTCGTAGACATCATTTGAATTAGAATCAAATCCGTCCTAGTATCCAATCTTCGAAAGTGTGGATATACGAGTCTTGTTAATGTGTCCCAAACAACAATGCCACTTTTAAGTCTCAACAGATTTATAAGTTTGAGCTTTTGTTTGTCATATTATATGTTTGAGATTCATTTATATTCTAAATATAAATACTGTTATTCACATCTAATGTGCTTATCTCAATATCATCTTTATAAACAAAACACTTAGTGTTCTAGAATATAAAGGTATACCCGCAACGGGTTAAACTAGATACATAGATAATGTTCCTAGTCAAACTAGATACATTACAACAGTCTCCTAATTTAAGTACATGCCCAAAAGGGCAATTCCAAAACTTAGGTTTCTACGGTTAAAACAGCGACTCTCGTCCCATTTCCGACTCATAGGTTGATCTCAACTGAAGCCAGTCTCCTGCTTATCAGCAGATCTCGCACATCAGTACATATATTTATGTACCACATCCAGTATCTAAAATCTAATTTTAAAACCAGCAGTGGACATGTTTATAACAAACATACCTGAAGTCGGACCCTTGTCTTTCTTCACTTCCTTCATGTCTGCCTTGTCCATACGGCAGTCACGCTTCCAGTGACCCCGTTTACCACAGTTTAGGCAGACATCTTGGGATATGTCATTTGTTTTCCTAGAAGATTGTGACAATTTTGCCTTTACCCCTTTTTCATATCCCTAGAAGCCTTCGGCCAAGCCTTGACCTTCTGGGATATTGAAGTAAGATGCGCATTGCGCTTCTTGCCCTTTTGCAAGCTCTGGCTCTGTCTCCTTGAGCATAAACATTAACTCTCCAAGAGTTTTATATTGCAATTAGTATTTCTAAGATCTAAGAATAGATATATGAAGATCCTTCAATTTCAATATCTTAATATAAGGATCTAATCCTTAGTTCTGACAAAGAAATTTAGGAATCATTGCGACAAGTATAACAGATTGAGCACTAAAGTTATCATCACCATGAGTCTTCCAAAGCTCATGCTCCACTATTTGCTCAACTCTGGGCTTAGGCCCGAGATGTCACTCTATCAAATAAAGTAACTTCTTGGCTCCCAGGACTATCCTGAGGTTCTATTCCCAATTTGAAAATTGAAGCCGCTTAAAGACATTTTCACCCAGTATTATGTTTTAAACGCTAATCTTTGAAGTCATCTTGATTGCTATACTCCAACTATCCAATCAACGATTTCGGGTACAATCGAATATAATGATTACTATAGTCTAACTATATAATCAACTACTATTTGATTATTTAAATTCAAATTTATTGATTACTATAATCCAATTTATATAATCAACTATAAATGAAGTAGTTTGAATACAGTCTAACTGTTTAATTAAAACAACAATTGAATATTAGTCCAACTAATATATATAAATATTTTAATGACGAAAAATGAAATGAGCGCGTGTTGGCAAGTATCTAAACGAAATTACAAATTTAATACTTGCCTCCCACTATTTTTCTGCGAGCCTCTAACCCTCAGTGGAGTACTCAAGAAACCTAGTTTCCTAGTGGGCTAGGATCCCGTTAAATAACACATAACCTTGACTTTGGCCAACAAATTATATGAAACTTAACTAGGTAGATCTCTAAGATCAATTGGATCTCATCCAATTCGTAGATCTAGTAGGTGGACCTCCAAGTCCGAAACATATATCCAATATATGCCAATATATCCAATATATTGCCTAAGCTTTTTCCTCTGAATCAACTAAGCCTTGGCTTTGGCTTAACAAGCTTAATGAAACCAGTTAAGCGTGACCCATTGACAGTGGGAAAGCTTCGTAATCGAGGCCGATGAACAAGAAGTGGCCTTGACTTTGGCCAACAAATCACAACTTGCCCAAGGCGTACGATATGGAACAAAGCATTCATGATCCAAACACATCCGCGATGGACAAAGGTCTTGACTTTGGCCAACAAACAAATACCAATCTTGGATCTTGAGAGATAATCACTCAATGGAAGGAAAACGCTTAATATTTGATTGAGGGTTTTTCGCATAATTGGCAACCAATTAATTATCTTTGATTAGGTCTCATCATACACCCTTAAGCATGCATTCTAAAAGCATAATAAGGCGCGATAAATAAAATAATAATGATATGCGGATGGATATCTCACAAATTATTCCAAGAACAAATCATTCCCTCTCCTCTCCCCGGCTAACACTATTCTAACTTCTACCCAATTATATAATACAATAAAGAAACCTCATTACATTGAGGGGAATTGGTGAGAAGAGAATTACAAAGAGTCAAGAGATAAAGGCTGGACACGCAGGTCCAATTTAATAAATTCTAAATTTATTACAACAATTTCCAAAATTGCCCTCACCCATCTAATATCCATCCGATATACATTATTCATACAATACATCCATGTATTCACACAAAGCATGTTATTCAATCAATCTAATCTAATCCAATTAATTAATCTTTGAATTAAGTGATCTTCCAATGTTCAAACAACGATTTGATTTGCGCGAGTCCAACTCGTTTGAGAATAAGTACTCAAAGTGTGTATTCTCTAATTATATTGAACTATAATTTTAAATCCAATTTAATTTGTATTCAATACTAATTCTTTATTTAATTCCAAATTAAATAATTACACTTTTAATGTGCCTTTACGATTTAGATTCTAAATCTAATCTTAATGGGTCTCAAAGCCCAATTAACATCCAATGTCAATTAATTAAAGTCCAATGAGCTTTCAATTAATTTCTTAAGGCATGGACTTTGGCAACCAAAGCCCAATAAGGAATCACCATTTGCCATAAAATTAATTTTGGCCCATTAGGCCCAATTAATTATTTAAAGGCCCATCTATTATATTTGGATTTTATGGAATGGTTTTAGGTCCAATTTGGATCCAATCCAATTGTCCTAAACCAACTTGGCCCAACCAAGCCCATAAGGCCCAAATATAACATCCTTAGCCCAATTCCAAATTAAGTCTAATTAATTAAATTCTACTATTCCAAATATCACAATTTATTTAATTAAAGTGTATAGCCATAATTAATTATTCAAATTAATATTTCCAAAATACCAATTTACATAATTAATCATGCTTTATCATTATCAATTCATGTCCAACATAATTGAAGCAAAATCAACTCATTCCATGCTCTCTAAGCTCACAACAATCATGGGATTTTTACATCAATTTTTATTTCAATCCAATTAAATCACAAACCAATATATCCAAGCATTTTAAACACATCCAATGGCCTAAAATCAAAATCACCATGAGCTACAAGGGTTCCTCCATATTCGGCCAAGCCAAGCAATTTGGGAAAAATTATCTAATCAATTTTTTTTTCATAAAATTAATCATGCATAACTCTTAGTTATCATAATCTAAGCATACTCAAACAATCAATTTGATAAAATCATGCTCCAAGCAAAAATACCCAAATTCAAGATTATGAACCCTAATTAATTTCATGCTTGCTCTGATACCATTGTTGGGTTTCTAAGGTCAATCCCAAGATCATTTAAGCATAAAACATGTGTGAATAAACAAAGTAAGTAGCGGACATGCTTACATTGAACAGATAAGTGGATGTAAGAAAGTTCAAAAATTTCCTCTTTGAGAAGTGCTCCAAGATCTTCTCATTTGATTGTATGTTGATCTCCAAGGTTGATGAATGAATTCCAAACTCAAGGGACATTTCCTTATCACCTTTGTATGATTCTTTAAGTGTTAGCTTAAGATGAATTTTGCAACAAAACTCTTCCTTTTCTTCTTTGAAGTTCACGACAAAGTGAACAAATTTGAGAGGGAGAAGCTCTTTCACCGTGAAAGAGAATAAGAGAGTGATGAGAGAGATTTTCTTGTTTTGAAATTGTGTAATTGATTTTCAAAAAACAAATTACCTATTACCAAAATCTAAAGTCGGTAAAAGTCATTCCAAAATGACAAAGAGTGCAAGATAAGCAACCACCAACTTCTATCACCATAAAGTAACAAAGTTGACTAGTGATGTGACTTGTGGGCCCCACTTGATTCAAAATCCGAGTTGGCCCGCAAACACATTCCAGGCTCGGGTTCATTAATTCCGAATTAATGAATTTTCCGTTGCAACTTAATTAAATCAAATTTAATTAAATAATTATGCCTAACAAAATTACTATCAAGTCGCTCGCGAATTAATTCTAAATTAATTCGTTCGCCCGAATTAAAATCCAAATTTAATTCTGTTATGAAATCTAATTTCATTTAATATATCGAATATATTATTTAATCGATTAATTCCAAATTAATCGTTCTCTCTCTATTAATTGAATTTTATCCCAGATAAATTCTCGTCGTAATTAATCCTAGATTAATTTTCTCTCTCTCATAATTAATCCCAGATTAATTCTGTTCGAGTCATACGTCATCGGTGAATCTTCGGGAAGCGACCCATGAGATCCCTGGATATGTTGGCAGTAAATCCGGTCGTCGGATTATCCGAACACGTGCGTACCCGGTACCACGTTCCTACCGATTTACAAGACATGGTTGGCTTCTAGCAAAGTGTCGTGCCTACCCAATTCTCCAAAAATATTCTTTAAGGAATGTATAATCTTTGTCAGGCGTAGTATACGTAGTATTGCGTATTAGGATCCAGTATCGATATCATATGCTAGGCCTAGGGTTGGAATTGTGTATGCCCCGTATGAAGCATATATCAGATCTCTGGTAACTAATCTCCTTAATCGGATAATCATGACCTAGTCATATTATCCTGATGACTGCGGTACTTAAGAATACTAGTTCTGTATCCTACGTGATCATCATCTCCATATGACTGGAGTGATACTTTTATCTTGACATCACACCCAATACACTACGATTCTCAGTATACCCAGAAGAGGCGTACACAGAACCTGTTAAAGCCCTGGACGACCAAAACCAAAGTATACTGATTGTCGCAAGTATTAGCGATGCAAGTCTCAGGTTAAGACCAAATACACCTACCCTAATTCGGATTCCCATGGACACATAGTCATACTACCAATAAGATTCCGAGGGTCTATCCAGAGCGAAGCTGTTTCCGTACCATCGGTAAACAGAACCTCATATTACACTTGCATGAGTATCCAATACCCAAATATATGAGAACTGTGTCGTTACGCTTCCATAACACGCACAAGTGTAATAGTAGTCTTTTTCGCATTATCGATGTCCAGTCTCGATAATACTACGACTAGGGATATATAATGATTAAACCTTACTGGATTAATATTGTCTTATATCTTATTAATCTGGTACTAATCATATGGACTTTTATCATTTATATTTCTTGGTAATCTAATTACAAATGATAAAAGAGCAATTTCCTTTGTCACATAGTTAATTTGTACAACAACACCATGTTTTGTAAAAATAGTGATGCTATGGGTCATAATTTTCCCACACGGGATCTGCTGATTAACAGGAGACTGGATTCAGATGAGATCAACCTGCGAGTCAAAAATGGGAAGAGAGTCGTTGTTTTGGCTGTGGGAACCTAAGTTTTGGAACTTCTATTTGGGTATGTACTTAAATTAGGAAACTGTTATAATGTACCTAGTTTGACTAGAAACATTATCTCTATATCTAGTTTAACCCGTTGCGGGTATACCTTTATGTTCCATAACACTGGGTGTTTTTTTTATAAAGATGATATTGAGATATACACATTAGATGTGAATAACAGTATTTATATTTCGAATATAAATGAATCTCAAACGTATAACATGACAAACAAAAGGCTCAAACTGAGTAAATCAGATTAGACTTATTTGTGGTATTGTTGTCTGGGACACATTAACAAGAATCGTATATCCACTCTTTGGAAGAATGGATACTTGGACAGATTTGATCTTAATTCATAAGATGTCTACGAAACTTGTTTATTAGGTAAAGTGCTTAAAACGCCTTTTAGCTGTAAAGGTATACGTGCCACCGAGCTGTTAGCCCTCGTTCATGGTGATGTAGTGGGCCCATATCTAGCTAGGCTAGAGGTGGATATGAATACTTCGTAACCTTTACGGATGTTGCATCGCGTTATGGTTATGTGTTTCTAATGAAACACAAGTCGGAAACTTTTGAGAAATTCAAAGAGTTTTGACTCGAAGTAGAAAAACAGACTCACAAAAGTATTAAAACATTACGGTTGGACCATGGTGGAAAATACTTGAATAATGAGTTTCTCGATTACTTGAAAGAGTATGGAATTATTTCACAGTGGACTCCTCCCGGAACACCTCAATTGAGTGGTGTGTCCGAACGGAGAAACCGAACTTTGTTGGACATGGTAAGGTCAATAATGAGTCGCACTGAGCTATCAATTTCCTTTAGGGGAAACGTATTGAACATTGCAATACTTATTTTGAATAAGGTTCCGTCAAAATCTGTTGGACAGACTCCATATGAAATATGGACATGATAGAAACCGGGTTTCTCATTCATGAAGATTTGGGGATGTTGGGCATATATTAAACGTTTGGATGGTACCTAACTAAAACCCAAATCGGATAAATGCCTATTTGTAATTGGTCATCCTAGGGAAACCAAATGATTTTATTTCCATAACCCATAAGAGAACAAAATATTTGTTGCTCTCCATGCGGTTTTCCTTAGAGGAATTCCTAAATGCAGTGGTAAGTGGGAGGAAAGTAGAACTCGATGAAAAATCATAGTGATATTGTTCCTGAAACTGATCCCCTCACGGAACACGAATAGTTCATTAGGGATGAGACTGTTCCACAACCTTCTAATACACAAGAATCGCGTAGGTCGAAGAGAGTCAGAAAACAACCTTAGAGGTATGGGTTTCTGATCTCACCTCATGTAGATATTAATCATATTGAGGATAATGAACCGGCTACCTATGAGGAATTGATACAAGGTATCGAATCCGCTTTATGGCAAGGTGCCATGAAGTCCGAAATGGATTACATGTATACCAACCAATTTTGGATACTGGTTGATGTACCATAAGGCATTGTGCCTATTGGTAGCAAATGAGTCTTTATGGTGAAGACATACATGGATGGCAACATACGAACGTAAAAAGGTAGGCTTGTAGCGAAAGGGTATCATCATCAACATGGTGTCGATTACGATGAAACCTTTTACCCGTTGCCATGATTAAATCCATTCGGATAATGCTTGCTAATGTTGTATATTTCGATTATGAAATATGGCAGATGGACGTAAAAACCGCTTTTCTTAACGGAAACCTTTTGGACTATGTTTATATATAACAGTCTGACAGTTTTGTCATGCCAAAACATGCAAACAAGGTTTGCAAGTTAAATTGATCCATTTATGGATTGAAGCAAGCATCCCGTTCTTGGAACCAACGTTTTGATGAGATCATAATGGTATATGGTTTCATTCAAAACGAAGATGATTCTTGTGTATATAAGAAGGTTAGTAACAGCGCACTGACATTGATTGTCCTATACGTTGATGATGTATTACTTCTTAGCAATGACATTCCCATATAACAATCGGTGAAAGCTTAGCTTTCATTAAAATTCTCCATAGAAAAACTTGGGAGAGACAACCTTTATTCTAGGAATAAGGATCTACTGGGATAAATCTAAAGGTTGTTGGCACTCTTCGAGAACTCGTACATTGAAAAACATGTACGCGACCTGGTGTCTCATATGCTTTGAGCATCTGCAGTCACAATCAGACCGATCCAGGTGATGGTTACTGGATTGATGTTAAAAACATCATTGAGTATCTTAAACGAACTAATGATGCTTTCTTAATCTATGGGGAAGGAGAACTTGAGGTGACTAGGTTCACCGTTGCAAGTTTCCAAACCGATAAAGATGACTGTAAGTCGCAATAAGGGTACATATTTTGTTTGAATAACGGAACAGTGAGCTGGAAATCTTCCAAGCAAGATACTGCTGCCGATTCAACAAAAGCGGATTACATTGTTGCATTTTGGATCTATAAAATTCCTAATTGGATTAGGAGTAGTTCTGTTAGCAGCTGAGCTGGGCTACATCATAGGCTAAGGAATTACGGTCTCATCAATGATCTAAGTATGTACTTCGATGGTTTCATCTGATTCGAGAGATCACACATCGTGGCGATGTGAAGATCGAAAAATTGCATCTGGTGATAACCTTGCATATCCGCTGGTGAGAGCGATATCTCAGCATAAGCACGAGCGACCCGTACATAGTTCAGGTGTTGGACATTTGGGTGATTGGCTATAGGCCAAGTGGGAGATTGTTGGACAATTATGACCCATAACATCACTATTTGTAAAAGACATAGTGTTCCTTGTATAAATTAACTATGTGACAAAGGAACTTACTCTTTCATCATTTTGTAATTGGATTACTTGAATATATAAATGATAAAAGTCCATATTATTAGTACCAGATTAATAAGATATGAGACAATATTAATCCACGAAAGGTTTAATCATTAAATATCCATAGTCGTAGTATTATCGAGACTGGACATCGATAATACGGAATAGGCTAGTATTGCACTTGTACGTGTTATGGAAGCTTAACGGCATAGTTCTCATGTTATTAAGTATATGATACTTATGCAAGTGCGATAGGAGGTTCTGTTAGCTGTTGGATCGGGAACAGCTTCGCTCTGGATAGAGCCCTCGGAATCCCATTGGTAATATGACTATGTGTCTATGGGAATCCGAATCAGGGTATGTTAATACTTGCGACAATCAGTACGCTTTGGTTTTGGTCATCCGAGGCTTTAACAGGTTCTGTGTACGCCTCTTCTGGGTTTACTGAGAATCGTAGTGTATTGGGTATGATGTCAAGATGGAAGTATCACTTCAGTTATATGAAGATGATGATCACTTCAGTTATATGAAGATGATGATCACGCAGGGATACAAAACTAGTACTCTCAAATACTGCAGCTATCGGGATAGTATGACTAGGTCATGATTATCCGATTAAAGAGACTAGTTGCTAGTGATCCGATATATGCTTCGTACGGGGCATACACAATTCCAGCCCCAGGCCTAGCATGTGACATCTCATACTGGATCGTAATACGCAATACATTGTATACTACGACTGATACAGATTATATATATTCCATGTTGAATATATTTCTGGAGAATTGGGTAGGCACGATGTTTTGCTAGAAGCCAACCATGTCTTGTAAATCGGTAAGAACGTGGTACCGGGTACGCACGTGTCGGATAGTCCGACAACCGTATTTACTACCAACATATTCAGGGATCTCTTGGGTCGCTTCCCAAAGATTCACCGATGACATTTGACTCGAACAGAATTAATCCGGGATTAAATATGAGAGAGAAAATTAATCTGGGATTAATTACGACGATAATTAATCTGGGATTAATTACGACGATAATTAATCTGTGATTAATTATCAGAGAGAGAATTAATCTGGGATTAATTACGTCATGAATTAATCTGGGATTAATTACATCATGAATTAATCTGGGATTAATTCATGAAGAAGAAAGAACTCGATTAATTTGGAATTAATCGGTAAAATAAATTTAATAGTTAAATTGGATTTTTCTATTTAATTTATGTATTTGGGCTAAAATAATATATTGGATATATTAATTGAAATTGGATTTCAATGCGGAATTAAAATTGGATTTTAATCCAAACGAATGAATTAATTTTGAATTAATTCGCGAGCGACTTTCGTAATAATTTTGCGAGGCATAATTAAATAATTAAATTGGATTTAATTATTTAGTGACGGAAAATTCGTTTAATCTGATTAAACGAACCCGGGCCCAAAGTATGTTGTGTAAGCCAACTAAATTTTGAATTTAAAGTGGTGAGACCCACTTCACTTACATCAACTAGTCACTATTTGATGGAAGTGGTTGGCATAATAAATTGGATTTATTCAACCAACACATCAACCAAGTCAACTAATGTGTGTTATGTTTTGGAAAATAAAAATACACTATTCACTTCTCTCTCTCCCTCCTTCTTCTCTCATTATGGCTCGGCGAAAATTGTAACTCTTGGAGGGAAATTTTTGCTTCAATTTTTGTTCAAGCTAGCACTTAAAGGGGTCAAAGAAAGGTGATAGGGAAACTCATCCAAGAGTTTGGAACTCAAAATGGAAGGCTTGGAGCTTCATCTTCAAATAAATTTTGAACTTCATCCAAACCAATCAATGTAAGTTTATTCCGTAAATTTTTTTATGATTATTCACATTTAGAATCATGTTTAAGATCTTTGGGCTAGTCTTAGAGACACTTACACCTGTTTGTTGCGCAGACGAGCCAAGGTACGCTTTTCCCCTTTCTTTTCTCTCCTTTCTTTTTTTTTTAACTGTTATGTTTCCTTGTGTAGGTTTCCAAGACCGATCAATCATCAGATATGGCCGCGTCGGCTCAAACCTCATCCCCTAGATTCCGATCGTGCAACATCCCTCAAAGGAGAGTGAGGATAGTGAATGCCCAACTGTTAAGGTGGATCACCAAGGTACGGGGTTAAACATAGTAATGAGGAGTATGGATCCGCATATAGAGGAGATTAGAATAGACGATCCTTTTTTTGAATATCGTCCTTTGTACACTCTCATCTCCTTTGTGCAAGAACCAGATGGCCAGCATTCTCAGGTCCATCTTGAACGGGTCATCCCTTTAATTCATATGTGGATTGCCTTAGAGATTGGGGTGTTATAGGGACATTGATGGCATGTTCAACATGGCCGAATTGAATGTATTGGAAGATGCCAGGTCCCTTCTAAAGGTGGATATGTTCAGACGAGTATATGAGGAATTTGAAATTATAAATGTTATTGATTCCTCTGACTCCGATTCTTCGACAGAGACCCATTCATCGGGTGCACCAAGCTATTATGGTATTCCCTTTGATTCTCCCATGTATAGGTCTCCCTGCCCGACAGAGATCCTCGGCCAACATCTCATATTTCTCCACCATCATCTCCTAGACCATACTTTGCATCGCCTCCTGATGATGTTCCTATGACGGCTGCAGACAAGCCTTTAAGTTCTAGCTTTGTGCCTGAGGCTGTAAGTACTTTTCTCCCTTTTGTATAACTACATCGGTTCTCATTTGCTAACCCTTTTTTTTTGTAAATAGGTGCCCGATCCGTTCATGCAATCAGTTCGGGACATTTTGGATCATCTTGACTGGATGGCCTCCACTCCGCCTCAACCTTCATCATCCTCAGCGGGAGCAACCATGGACTTGGAGGCCTTTCAGGAAGACGTTGTCCAATACGCATTCTTCATTGGCTTAGAAATCGGTCAGGCTGCTCTGCCAGAAAATATGCTTAAACTAGAGAGATTTTCCTCTGAGTTATCTCGGTTGTTGGCTTCTCCTACTTTGCCTATACCATTGAATAATCAGCTTTTTCTCCAAGACTTACAGAATGAAGTAAAAGCTCTCATCCCTCATTATCGGTGTATACATAGCCAAAGGGTCGGGCTTCGTTCTTCTGTTGCAAAGAAAGAAGGACTCCATGATTCCATTAATTCTCTTCATCGATCCCTGCGGGAAACTACAGATGAGATGATGATCAAGGAGTCAATATTGCTAGATTTAGAGCGACAACTATATGAGATCTATCATCTTATTGAGGAGAGCCGCATGACAAAAGAGGCTAAGAGGAAAGTCATTGCTGCATAATTGAATGAGGTGAACAAATCTTTGGTGGAATATGAAGACTTGGCCTAAATTGATTTCAAAAAGAATCTGGCCAATCTTACTGCAGCTGATGGGGTGATGCAACAGGATTGGCGACAATTGAGGGAGGCGTTTGCGGTCTTGAAGGACAAAGCACTCACTGAAGACGTCGAACAGCCGCCACCCAATCACTGACTTTGTAATTTATTTATTTATTGTAAAGGTTAGGACTTTGCATCGTCGGTTCTTTATGAATCACCATTTGTCGCCCTGCCTTCATTTTAAGAATAATATTTATTATTATTATCATTATTATTATATATATGCCATTCTATAGAATGCTACATTCTCATGCTCCCATAACGAATGCGCATATTTTTTCAAATATTTACCATTTATCACTCTGACATGTGTTTCTCCATCCAAATTCCTTAAATGATAAGCTCCATTTGGCAATACGTTCTCTACCTGGAAATGCCCTTCCCAATTGGGCGACCATTTACCGTATATAGGACTTTTAGTATCTAAAGGCAGTATTGTCTGTCATACTAACTCACATTTTCTGAACGATTTGGCCACGATTTTTCGATTATACCCTTTGGCCATTATTTCTTTTGGTGCTTCCAAATGATTCATGACATCACATTTAATATCGTCTAGCTCTAATAGATTTTGGATCATCACTTCATCATAATCTCCTGGCTTCAATTTATCCTGCAACGCCACCCTTGTGGATTTGACATTGACCTCTACCGGTAATATGACCTCCTGACCATATACTAATTGGAATGGTGTGACCGAGGTGCTCGTTCTTGGCGATGTCCTATATGCCCACAAAGCTTGACTCAGGCATTCGTCTCATTTCCTAGCATTGTATGATATCATCTTTCGAATTAGGCCTTTAAGGATTTTATTGGACGACTCGGCCTGACCATTTGACTGAGGGTAACATGGTGTAGCATTACTAACTGAATCCCATATTCCCTAAAAAACACTTAACTTTTTCACCATTCAGAGAAGTCCCATGATCTACCATCAGAGTTTGGGGGATACCGAATCTATGAATAATATGTTCTTTATTGAATTTGATGATTCGTTCTTGGGAGATTTCTATTATCGGTATTTCTTCTACCCACTTGGTAAAGAAATATGTAGTGACAATGATGAACGTGTGTCTTTTGCTCGATGCAAGCTAGATTTTTCCTATCAAATCAATTACCCATCCTTTGAATGACCATGGTTTTATGATGGGGACCAATTCTGTTGTTGGTGCTCATTGTATGGGCCCATGTTTTTGACATACCATGCATCCCTTTGCGTATGATATGCATGACTCTCATATTTTCAGCCAATAATACCTATTCCTTATGATTAACCACCTCATTTTTAATTTGGCTTAATGGGCCCTACAGACTCCTTCATGCACCTCAGCCATAATGTTTTTAGCCTCTGATGACCCCACACACCTTAATAGTAAACCATTTTGGCACTTTTTATACAATACATCCCCTGATACCACAAAGTTTAAAGCCTTCACTTTTAGCTTTCGATTTCCTCCGTTCTCTGGATTTTTTAAGAAATCTCTGATTTATCTCCTCCAATCATCTCTTTCCCAATTTTCAATATCCAAAATGCCAACTTTATTCCTTCGTTTAGGTAAAGCTAGTTTAATCTCTCATCTTCCACACATTGTCAATTCTCATCTTTTTAAATCCTGAAGCCGCTTGAGCTATCTCATTAGCTACATTGTTCTTTGTCATTGGGACGTGCTCTAATTCTACGTAATCAAATTGATCTAACATTTCCTAAGTTATTTCTAATAATGTCATGACCGACGAACTCTGGCATCTAAAGGCACCCATCACCTGTTGGACCACTAGTTGTGAATCTCTCTTAATGGACACATTTTTTACTCCCATGTCAATGAGTATTTCCAATCCAAATATTAAAGCCTCGTATTCGGCCTAATTATTGGTACAACATTCATCCAACATGACAATGAGATGAAACCTTTCTCCTAAAGGAATGACAAGGACGATTCATATTCCTGCCCCTTTCGACGTGTTAGATCCGTCAAAGTATATCGTCAATATTCTTAAATTATATTCTCATATTTCCATGTCAATTTATTTATTTATGCTCAAACAAGGATGATCAACTAAAAAATCAGCAAGGGCTTGGTTTTTTACGGCCTTTTGAGGTTCATACTGTATGTCGAATTTCGATAATGAAAGAGACCAAAAACTTACCCTTTGATCCAAAATTGGGTGAGAGAATATGTATTTTACTATATTGATCTTTGTAACTAGATACACGGTAGTCGGGCTAAGATAGGCTCGTAATTTAGTACATGTAAAATACAAAGCCAAACATAATTTTTCCATTGGAGAAAAATTACATTCATGTTTCAACAAATGCTTGCTGAGGTAATAAATGGCTCTTTCTACGCCCATGTTATCATCATGCGTGATCATTCCAGCTACAGATTGTTCTTCGGCAGATATGTACAGCTTCACCGGTTGTCCTAGCATAGGAGGCACCATTACCGGCGGCTTTGCTAAATAGTTTTTTAGGCTCTCGAAGGCTTTTTGATGCTCTTCTGTCCAGACGAAATCGTCTTTTTATTTTAGCCTTAATAGAGATGAGAAGGCTTTAGTTTTACCTGCACAATTAGAAATGAATCTCCTTAAAAAATTAACTTGCCATATAAACCTTTGCAACTCTTTCTTGTTTTCAAGGGAATTTAGCCTTTATAATCGCTCGAGATTTATTTTCATTGATTTCAATTCATCTTTGATGAACTAGAAAACCTAGAAAGTTCCCGATGCTAACCCCAAAAGTGCACTTGGCAGGATTTAATTTTAATTTGAACTTCCTCATCCACTCAAAATCCATTCTTAGGTGGTTGAAATGTTCGTCTATGGCCATAGATTTAGCCACTATATCATCCACATAGACTTCTATAACATTGTTAATCATGTCATGAAAGATTAAATTCATAGCTCGTTGGTAAGTGGCTCCGGCATTTTTCAGACCGAATGGCATCACTACCCACTCATAACATCCCAAAGACCCTGGGCATTAAAAAGCCATTTTGTGAACGTCATCCTCGATAATGTAAATATGGTTATACTCTGCGTACCCATCCATGAAGGAATACATTTGGTATCCATCGGTGGAGTCTATTAAAGAATCTACCGTAGTCATAAGGTATTGAACTTTTGGCGTTGCCAAGTTTAAATTTCAAAAATCTATGCAGATTCTCAAATTTCCATTTCTCTTTATGACTGGGATAATATTTGATAGCCATTCTACATATTTGGTTGTCCTAATGAATTTTTCCTTTAATAGACGTTCGACTTCCTTTTTGATATCAGGCAAGACATTTGAGGTTGTTTATATGGTTTGTAATTTGGCAAGATAGGTAGCATGTGCTCAACTAAAGTTTTATCTAAATCAGGCATTTCCTCATAGTCCCATGCAAAGCAATCTCTATAACATTTTAGGAGAGAAATTAGTTCTTTACGTACCTGGGCATAAAGTTTCCCGCCAATATATGTGCTGCGTTTTTCGTCCTCGTCTCCCAGGTTTACCTCCTCCAAAATGTCTTGTGCTCTTGTAATGCCCGTCTTCTGGTGTCTGTTTAAGTTTCATTCTAGATCCTCATTTTCTTCCTTTGGTTTTTCATCCAATTCCTTTGGTCGTTCGTCCAAATAATCTACCTCATATGCTTCCCTTATTCTATTTTCAACCTAATGAGTCATCAATTTTTCTTTTAAGGCCGAGATTGTGACCTGGGCATCGAGTTTGACGTCCTATTCTTGTAAATAAGTCATTAAGTTGGCTTTGGCAGCCGTGAGTGTGACTTGTTTTTTAATTTGCCAGTTCCTCTTTATTTGACTTGCTGGTTTTTTGGCCACATGCTGGCTTCTCGAATGCCACGATGCTTGGCCTTACTTGCATGAATAAATCATTTAGTAACTCTGCGGCGTATGACTCATCATTTTCAGCAAATACAGATGTCTTTCCCTTTTCATCTGACATTCTGATTGGACCATAATTTCCTTCATACATAAAATATTCTGCCGAATTTGTTTATGCTGCAAAAGGTCTATTATCAGTGTGCACCACTTCAACTTCGTCGTTCTGATTCCAAGAACCCAAACATTGATGGAGAGAAGAAGGTATGTATCAGCTACCATAGATCCAATATCATCCCAAGAGCATGTTATATATGGTTGGTCCATCAATGACAAAAAAATATTTTCGTCTTAGTGGTGCTCCATACCTGCAAGTCTAAAGGGACGACTCATTTAGCCGTCGTTTCCCTCTCATTGAAGCTTGTGAGCACTACTTCTGTAGGTATGAGATCAGTTTCTGACTTTTCTAAATGTCCCGGCATCCTAATTGGGATGGCATTAATGGCTGCCTTATTGTCGATTAATACTTTGGTAACTGGTATTCCATTTTCCTTTTCCTTAACATATAATTGTCGGAGATGCTTTGTCATTTGCTGCGGAGGTTTTGGAAATGTTACTTTCCCAGGTATTCCTATTTCCATTACTCATCCATCACTTACGCCCTTTTGAGGTGAATCCTCCTCTGAATCCCATCTAGAAGGTGGCAACGTGGCCGAGCCACTGGAAGATACATCTCCAGTTTTGCTAGCAAATATCCTCTATTTTTCTGCTCTGGTCACGATTCGTTTTAACTTGGGTTTTTCGTATAGTATAAGATATGGGGACCGTCTCAAGTCTTCCCCCAATGTCCCCACGACTGGATTTCTGACCTTGTATAATTCCTTAAGAAGCCAATTTTGCGTTATTCCCCTTCTTTATGCTTTAACGCGTACATCTACTTCTTCTTCTATATTTGTTACCTCGTCATCTGAAACCTCCCTACTTTTATGGTAGGCATTGTAACTCTTGTCTCTTCACTGTCGTAGACGTCTTCATTTCTCCCAGAGGTCTCATCATTATCCCGTTTGAATTTCTCAGATAGCAAGTAGTGATTAGCCACAACCGGTGCCATGCTGCCAAACTGAATAACAATGGGTGGTTCTTCATCGTCGGTTTCATCCCACTATTTCCATCGATCAAACTTGGTTCTGCCTTTGTATTCCTGATTGATTCCTTATTCGCTATCAACATACATGGCTTCTATTTCTGCTTTCCCTTTCATAGTGGTGTCGGTTGCGAAGACATGGCCTTTCTTCTCATAGCCAATGAGAGCTTTCACCTCACACCACTGGCTCATCATCCGACTATAAGTTTTTTGATGTCGTCTCAACTACGTCTTTGTCATATCATCCACAAGAACATAGTTCTTTCCTTGATGGTTATATGAATGCCAAACATTAGGCCGGTGAAACTTCGACCTAAAAGTTCTAACATTTTGAATGAAATTTGAGTGTTCTCTATAGAACCTTGGTGCGAAGGTTTTCGGGTGCCATGCTGCTGGCTCCCTTTTTGGTGGAGCCATTTTACAAGTTTCTTCCAGTTCTTTCATCCATTCTATAATGTTATGACAGCGAATACATAAATTTTATGGACCATTTCCTTATCGGCGCAACCCTATCATCTCAAGGGCACTGGGGCATTGATCGTTCTGATCTTCATCTAAGACCAGCTTAAATTTTGGCAAATTCATCTTAGTTAGGTTAGAGTTAACCATATTCATTTCCAATGGCTTAGGGAACAGGTTGTCATACATAGCCATCTTGTCTTTCTTTTCGAACGTTATCCGTCCAGATTCTATGGCATCCTGTAACACATTTCAAAATACGAGGCTACTGTTAGTTGAATGAGATCATGCATTATGCCACTTACAATATTTTTTTGCCATTAACTATCTCGGGGTTTGGCAATTTGTGGCATTCACTTAGTTTAATATATTTATCCTTATATAATTGATCAAATATGGCATCAACTTTAGTGACGTCAAAAGAAAAAGTCCTAATTTTTTTTATCATTTTCCACCTCTGGGCATGGTTCGGCCCACGCCTGACAGACATATGACTTCCCCTTAATTAGTTCGGTCGGGCATAGGTCAGCCGATTCAACATTCATTTCCCCTACTTCGTAATTTTCATTCCTATAGTAAGTTCTTTTACTAGCATTCTTCATTTGCTATTCTTCCCTCAACAATCGCTCATATCTAACCACGTTAGTAGTGAGCTGGAGGAGGTCCCAAAACTCTCGATCTTGGAAATTCTTTTTTAAGTCAAAGTTAAGATAA
Organism: Zanthoxylum bungeanum; assembly: GCA_019454045.1. Taxonomy (NCBI): domain Eukaryota; kingdom Viridiplantae; phylum Streptophyta; class Magnoliopsida; order Sapindales; family Rutaceae; genus Zanthoxylum; species Zanthoxylum bungeanum. Next base: position 220,820 of record SKCR01028397.1, read on the forward strand.
CTTTGAACAATTTTCACAAACTCTTTTTCTGGCAAAGGTATGTAGCATCGGCTTCGGGCTGCTTTAAATCTTTGCAAAAATGTTTTGGCCCACTCGTCTGAAACTGCCTTAAATTTTCCAAATCAGCCAGGGTAACTTTAAACTCAGTTTTATAGAACTGTACATGGAACAATTGTTCCATTTGGTACTAGTTTTCCACCGAATTGGGTGGTAAGCTGATATACAAGGAAAAAGTTATTCCTGATAATGAACCATGGAATAACCTCAGTTTATGGAAATCGTTTGTCTCTCCACACTGAATAGTAAATCGCCCTATATGCTCTATAGTGGAAACTTCCCCAGATCTTTTGAACATAGAGAATTCTGGTATCTTATAGTTTCTGGGCCACAGATACGCTAAATCAATCCAATCCAGATATGATTTCTGATATCTTAGCCGAATTGGCCTCACCCCAAACAGAACTAATTCTAAAGAATCTCGGTCATTTGTTATCTTAGTGCATCATTGCCATTGAATGATACCCCTACAGATGGTAGTTGTGGTCCCCTCACAAATGGGACATGGTCTTGACCCTGACCTTGTAAACCTTAGGGCAACACTACCTCATATTGCGTCATGTTCGGCCCTAGTTCTGGGCCAAAACTAACTGGGTTTGTCCCTCCACGGGATATTATTGGGGCAACAATCCCTTATGGAGGAGGAGTATTGCTTGGTCCAGCCTCCGTTCAAGTTCCTCAATCTTGCTCAGGATTGTTTCTCATGTCTAGCGCATGAGGAGGTGAGATCCCAGATGGGATTGCCCCCCTCGTTTGCGTATTTAGTCATTAGCTCATTTAATGAACTCATATATTTGGCCATATTTTCATAATGCGAATTGCTAGTCGACATGAACTTATCTATAACATGAGTATTTTAGAGTCTAACATGTTCGACTACATCATGGGTGAATTTTCCAAACAAGGCGCGCATCACGTTGGGATTGAACTCCCTCATAGTTTCATAACGACTTCCTTCTACTAAACCTTCAAAATGGCCCACTACAGTCGGAATGTGAGTTTGGTTGGTTTGCTCCAATCCTCATTCCTCTGTACTCAAACCAGTCTGAACATTCTTTTTCGGAGGCATCTTCACTTCTTGCACCAATTCCTCCCAATGTGGTTGCCAAAAATTGTTCGCATAATTTTTTGTTAATACACGTGTAAGGTTCCAAACCTCCTGAACAAAGTCCTAGAAAGAGGTGATTGATTCCAAGAAAATACCTCCAATTGGTGCAAGCACACAGATTACAGCCCTAAGGATTACAAAGATAAGAAACACATTAAATTTAAACTACTCGCTCATTTCGAGTTTTTTTTTTCTTTTTTCTTTTTTCTTCTTGTTCCTACGTCTGAGCCTTTTATAATGTAAAGTGTTGGACAATTATGACCCATAGCATCACTATTTGTAATAAACATCGTGTTTTTGTAAAAATTAACTATGTGACAAAAGAAAATTGCTATTTTATCATTATGTAATTGGATTACTTGGATTATTAATGATAAAAGTTCTTATGATTAAATCAGATTAATAAGATATGAGACAATATTAATCCACGAACGGTTTAATCATTAAATATCCCTAGTCATAGTATTATCGAGACTGGACATCGATAATGCGTAATAGACTAGTATTGCACGTGTGCGCGTTATGGAAGCTTAACGTCATAGTTCTCATATGTTTAAGTATTGGATACTTATGCAAGTGTGATAAGAGGTTCTGTTAGCCATTGGACCGGGAACAGTTCGCTCTGGATAGACCCACTCAGAATCCCATTGTTAGTATGACTATGTGTCTATGGGAATCCGAATCAGGGTAGGTGTATGTGATCTTTAACTTGAGACTTACGTCGCTAGTACTAGCGACAATCAATTTGCTTTGGTATTGGTCGTCCGGAGCTTTAACAAGTTTTGTGTACGCCTGTACTGGGTTTACTGAGAATCGTAGTATATTGGATGTGATGTCAAGATGAGAGTATCACTTCAGTCATATGGAGATGATGGTCACACATGATACAATAATAGTACTCTTAAAAGCTGCAGCTATCGAGAAAGTATGACTAGGTCATGACTTTTCGATTACAGAGACTAGTTACTCGTGATCCGATATATGTTTCGTACGGGGCAGATACAGAGTCAGCCATAGGCCTATCATGTGACATCTGATACATGATCGTATTACGCATTACATAGTATTACTACGCATGCTACAAATAATATTCCTCCGTGGATATTTATGGAGAATTGGGTAGGCACAGTGTTTTGCTAGAAGCCAAACATGTCTTGTAAATCGGTGAGAACGTGGTATGGGGTACGCACGTGTCGGATAGTTCGACAACCGAATTTACTGCCAACATATCCACGAATCTTTTGGGTCGCTTCCCAAAGATTCAACAATGATATTTGACTCGAATAGAATTAATATGAGATTAATTATGAGAGGGAAAATTAATCTGGGATTAATTGCGGCAAGAATTATTCTGCGATTAAATTCGTACAGAAGAGAGAACGCGGTTAATTTAGAATTAATCGGTAAAATAAATTTAATAGTTAAATTGGATTTTTCTATTTAATTTATTTATTTAGGCTAAAATAATATATCGGATATATTAATTGAAATTGGATTTCAATACGAAATTAAAATTGGATTTTAATTCAAGCGAACGAATTAAGAACAAATTAATTTGGAATTAATTCGTAAGCGACTTTCTTAATAATTTTGCGATGCATCATTATTTAATTAAATTGGATTTAATTATTTAGCGTCGGAAAATTCGTTTAGTCGGATTAAACGAACCCGGGCCCAAAGGTAAGTTGTATGTTGGAGATGCCAACTTGAATTTTGAATTTAAAGTGGTGGGACCCACTTCACTTATATCAACTTGTCAAAATTGTGATGTTAATTACACTTTAATTAAATTAATGTGATATTTGAAATATTATGTTAATATAAATTAGTCTTTAAAATTAGATTGGGCTAATTTGTTATATTTGGGCTAATGGGCTTGGTTCGGCCAACTTTGGTTTTGGACAATTGGGTTTGATCCTATTGGGCCTAACCCATTTTCATAAAGTCCAAATATGACTTTTGCGCCTTTAATAATTTAATTGGGCCTAAATTGAATTTTGGCATAGGGTGATTCCTAAATGGGCCTTGGCATTTTGGGTTTGATCCATAATGGCCAAAGTCCATGCCTAAAGAATCAATTGAAAGCCCATTGGACTTAATTGAATTAGCATTGGATGCTAATTGGGCCTTTGAGACCCAATTAGATTGGATTTGGAATCCAAGTCTAAAAGGCATTATTAAATGTGTAATTGTTTAATTTGGAATTAAACATGAATTAGTATTGAATACAATTAAAATTGGATTTAATATTGTAGTTCGATATAATTCAAGAATACTTACTTTGAGTATTTATTCTTAAACAAGTTGGACTCGTGCAAATCAAATCGTTGTATGAACATTGGATGGTCATTAATTAAAGATTAATTAATTGGATTAGATTGATTGACAACATGCTTTGTGTGAATACTTGGATGTATTTGTATGAATAATGTATATCGGATGGGGGCAATTTTGGAAATTGTTGTAAATATGGTATTTATTTGAAATTGGACCTGCGTGTCCAGCCTATCACCTCTCATACTCTTTGTATTTCTCTTCTCACCAATTCCCCTCAATTTAAATGAGGTTTCTTTATGTATTATGTAATTTGGTAGAAGAATATAAAGTGCTAGCGGGAGATAGGAAAGAGAGAGATTTGTTCTAGGAACAAATTGTATTATATATCCATCTGCATATCATTATTAAATTTTATCGCGCCTTATTATGCTTTTAGAATACATGTTTAAGGGTGTATGGTGAGACCTAATCAAAGTTAATAAATTGGTTGCCAATTTACGAAAAACCCTCACTTTAATATTAAATGTTTTCCTTCCATTGAGTGGTTCTCTCTCAAGATCCAAGATTGACTTTGATTTGTTGGCCAAAGTCAAGATCATTGTCCATCGCGGATGTGTTTGAACCATGAAAACTTTGTTATACATCGCATGTTTTGGACAGTTGTGATTTGTTGGCCAAAGTCAATGTCACTTCTGTTCATCGACGTGGATTACGAAGCTTTCCCACTGTCAATAGGTCGCGCTTAACTGGAATCATTAAGCTTGTTGAGCCAAAGCCAAGGCTTAGTTGATTCAGAGGAAAATGTTAGGATGATATATTGGATATATGTTTCGGACTTGGAGGTCCACCTACCGGATCTGGGAATTGGATGGGATCCAATTGATCTTATAGATCTACCTAGTTAAACTTTATACAGCTTGTTGGCCAAAGTCAAGGTTGTGTATTATTTAACGGGATCCTAGCCCACTAGGAAACTAGGTTTCCCGAGTACTCAACGGAGGGTTAGAGGCTCTCCGAAAATTAGTGGGAGACTAGTATCAAATTTGTAATTTTGTTTAATACTCGCTAATACACGCGCTCTTTTATTTTATTTATCGTCATTATAAATATTAGTTGGACTAATTATTTTATTGTTTTCTTTGAATAGTTAGACTGTATTCAAACTCTACTCCATTTGTAGTTGGTTATATAGTTGGACTATAGTAACCATTGTATTTTGAGTGTACCCGAAATCGTTGATTGGATAGTTAGCCTATAGCAATCAAGATGGCTGGAAGAATTAGCGTTATGGACATAATCATGGGCGCGAAGGTCTTTAACGGCTCGAATTTTCCAGATTGGGAGATGAATCTCAGGATAGTCCTGGGGGACGCGAAGTTACTCTATGTTATAGAGAGACCTCTCGGGCCTGAGCCCGGACAAGAGCGGGCAGTTGATCATGAGCTTTGGAAGACTCATCGAGATGAAAACTTTACTGCTCAGTCCGTCATGCTTGCTGCAATGACTCCTCAATTTCGTTGTCAGAACAAAGGATTGGATCATTATCAAATGATGTTGAAATTGAAGGATTTTCACATATCTAACCTTAGATCTCAGAAGTACGAATTGCAAAAGAAGCTCTTTCGCTCGCGTATGTCAGAGGGTACATCTGTCAAACACCATGTGTCGCAGGATTGCTGACATCGAACAGCTAGGTCAACTGGGCATTACCTTTAAGGTCGAGACTTCTATAGATTTGATCTTACAGTCTCTGCCTGGATGCTGGGGCGGGTTCATCATGAAATAAAATATGATGAACCAAGAGAAGACTCTTGGAGAGTTGATGGCAATGTTGAAAGAGGCAGATCCAGAGCTTCTAAAAGGCAAGAAATGCGAGACGCATCTTACTTCAACATCCAAGAAGGCCCAGGCTTGGCCGAAGGCTTCTGGGGGTGTGAAGTAGAAAAAGGGCAAAGGTAAATCATCACAGTCTTCTAGGAAGACGAATGACATATCCCAAGATGTTTGCCTACATTGTGGAAAACGGGGTCACTGGAAGCGTGACTGCCATAAGTACCAGGCGGACTTGAAGGAAGCGAGGGTGGGCAAGGCTCTAGCCTCATGTATGTTTGTTATTGAAATAAATATGTCCACTACTGGTTTTAAAAATTGGATTTTTGATTCTGGATGTGGTACTCACAAATGTACTGATGTGCAGGATCTACAGATTATCAGGAGACTGGCTTCAGGAGAGATCGACCTCCGAGTCGAAAATAGGACAAGAGTCGCCGTTTTGGCCGTTGGCACCTATGTTTTAAATTTTCCCTCGGGGCATGTACTTAACTTAGGAGACTGTTATTTTGTACCTAGTTTGACTAGGAATATCATCTCTGTATCTTGTTTAACCCGATGCGGGTATACCTTTGTATTCCGAAACACTGGGTGTTTTGTATATAAAGATGATGTTTTGATATATACAGTAGATGTTAATAATGGTCTTTATATTTTGACTATAAATGAATCTCAAACATATAACATGACAAACAAAAGACTCAAAATGAGTAAAACAGATGAAACTTATATGTGGCATTGTCGTCTGGGACACATTAACAAGACTCGTATATCCACACTTTCGAATTATGGATACTTGGACGGATTTGATCCTAATTCATATGATGTTTGCGAATCTTATTTATTAGGCAAAATGCCTAAAACACCTTTTAGTGGTCAAGGTGTACGTGCCACCGAACTGTTAGCCCTCGTTCATAGTGATGTAAGCGGGCCCATGTCTAGCCAGGCTAGAGGTGGATATGAATACCTCGTAACCTTTACGGATGATGCATCGCGTTATGGTTATGTGTATCTTATGAAACACAAGTCGGAAACTTTTGAGAAATTCAAAGAGTTTCGACATGAAGTAGAAAAACAGACGGGCAAAAGTATTAAAATATTGCGGTCGAACCGCGGTGGAGAATACTTAAGCAATAAGTTTCAAAATTACTTGAAAGAATATGGTATTCTTTCACAGTGGACTCCTCCCGGAACACCTCAATTGAACGATGTGTCCGAACGGAGAAATCGAAATTTGTTAGACATGGTAAGGTCTATGATGAGTCGCACAGAGCTACCAATTTCCTTCTGGGGATACACATTAAACAGTGCAATACTTATTTTGAATAAGGTTCCATCAAAGTTTGTTGGATAGACTCCATATGAAATATGGACAGGAAAGAAACCGGGTTTCTCATTCCTGAAGATTTGGGGATGCTGGGCATACGTTAAATGTTTGGATAGTACCAAACTAGAACCGAAATCGGATAAGTGACTGTTTGTAGGTTATCCTAGGGAAACCAAATGATATTACTTCTACAACCCATATGAGAACAAAACATTTGTTGTTCTCCATGCGATTTTCCTAGAAAATGAATTCATGAATGCAGTGGCAAGTGGGAGGAAAGTAGAACTCGATGAAAATCAGAGTGATACTGTTCCTGGAACCGACCCCCTCACGGAACACGAAAAGTCCATCAGGGATGAGACTATTCAACAATCTTCTAATACATAAGAACCGCGTAGGTCGGAGAGAGTCAGAAAACAACCTGAGAGGTATAGGTTTCTGATCTTACCTCATGTAGATATTAATCTTATTGAGGAAAATGAACCGGCTACGTATGAGGAAGCGATACAAGGTATCGACTCCGTTTTATGGTAGGATGCCATGAAGTCCGAAATGGATTCCATCTATACCAACCATGTTTAGACACCGGTTGATGCACCAGAAGGCATTAAGCCTATTGGTTGTAAATGGGTCTTCAATAAGAAGACGGACATGGAAGGCAACATACAAACGTACAAAGCTAGGCTTGTAGCGAAAAGGGTATCCTCAACGACATGGTGTCGATTACGATGAAACTTTTTCACATGTTGCCATAATTAAATCCATTCGGATAATGCTTGCTATTGTTGCATATTTCGATTATGAAATATGGCAGATGGACGTCAAAATTCCTTAACGAAAACCTTTTGGAGGATGTTTATATGCAACAGCTTGACGGTTTTGTCATACCAAGACATGCAAATAAGGTTGGCAAGTTAAACCGATCCATTTATGGATTAAAACAAGCATCGCGTTCTTGGAACCAACGTTTTGATGAGATCATAAAAGAATATGGTTTCATTCAAAACAAATATGATTCTTGTGTATATAAGAAGGTTAGTGGGAGCGCACTGACATTCATTGTCCTTTATGTTGATGATTTATTACTTTTAGGCAATGACATTCCCATGCTACAACCGGTGAAAGCTTGGCTTTCATTAAAATTTTCCATGAAAGACCTGGGAGAAGCAGCCTTTATTCTGGGAATAAGGATCTACCGGGATAGATCTAGAAAGCTGTTGGGACTCTCCCAGAGCTCGTACATTGACAAAGTGTTGAAGAGATTCAACATGGATCAGTCCAAGAGGGGACTGCTTCTGGTGTCACATGGCGTCTCTCTATCTAAGGACATGTGTCCTAAAACACAAGATGAGAGAGATGCAATGAGTCGGATCCCGTATGCTTCCGCAGTCGGATCGATCATGTATGCCATGATATGTACGCGACCTGATGTCTCGTATGCTTTGAGCATGTGCAGTCGCTATCAGGCCGATCCAGGTGATGGTCACTGGATTGTTGTAAATAACATCCTTAAGTATTTTAGATGAACTAAGGATGCTTTCTTAGTCTATGGAGAAGGAGAACTTGAGGCGACTGGGTACGCCGATGCAAGTTTCCAAACCGATAAAGACGATTGTAAGTCGCAATCTGGGTACATATTTTGTTTGAACAACGGAGCAGTGAGCAGGAAATCTTCCAAGCAAGAGACGGTTGCCGATTCAATAATAGAAGCGGAATATATTGATGCAGCTGAGGCAGTAAAATAAGTAGTTTGGATCCGTAAATTCCTAATTAGATTAGGAGTAGTTCCGTTAGCAGCTGAGCCCGTACCTTTGTATTGTGACAATAACGGGGCTATAGCACAGGCTAAGGAACTGCGGTCTCATCAACGATCCAAGCATGTACTTCGACGTTTCCATTTGATTCGTGAGATCATACATCGTGGCGATGTGAAGATCGAGAAGATCGCATCAGATGACAACATTACAGATCCGCTGACAAAAGCTATTTCTCAGCAAAAGTTTGAGCGACATGTACATAGTTCAGGTGTTAGATACTTGAGTGATTGGCTATGAGCCAAGTGGGAGATTGTTGGACAATTATGACCCATAGCATCACTATTTGTAATAAATATTGTGTTTTTGTACAAATTAACTATGTGACAAAAGGAAATTGCTATTTTATCATTATGTAATTGGATTACTTGGATTATTAATGATAAAAGTCCTTATGATTAAATCATATTAATAAGATATGAGACAATATTAATCCACGAACGGTTTAATTATTAAATATCCCTAGTCGTAGTATTATCGAGACTGGACATCGATAATGCGGAATAGACTAGTATTGCACTTGTGCGCGTTATGGAAGCTTAACGTCATAGTTCTCATATGTTTAAGTATTGGATACTTATGCAAGTGTGATAAGAGGTTCTGTTAGCCGTTGGACCGGGAACAGTTCACTCTGGATAGACCCACTCGGAATCTCATTGTTAGTATGACTATGTGTCTATGGGAATCCGAATCAGGGTAGGTGTATGTGATCTTTAACTTGAGACTTACGTCGCTAGTACTAGCGACAATCAATTTGCTTTGGTATTGGTCGTCCGGAGCTTTAACAAGTTTTGTGTACGCCTGTACTGGGTTTACTGAGAATCGTAGTATATTGGATGTGATGTCAAGATGAGAGTATCACTTCAGTCATATGGAGATGATGATCACACATGATACAATAATAGTACTCTTAAAAGCTGCAGCTATCGGGAAAGTATTACTAGGTCATGACTTTCCGATTACAGAGACTAGTTATTCGTGATCCGATATATGCTTCGTACGGGGCAGACACAGAGCCAGCCTTAGGCCTAGCATGTGACATCTGATACTGGATCGTATTATGCATTACATAGTATTACTACGTCTGATACATATAATATTCCTCTACGGATATTTCTGGAGAATTGGGTAGGCACGGTGCTTTTCTAGAAGCCAATCATGTCTTGTAAATCGGTGAGAACGTGGTACGGGGTACGCATGTGTCGGATAGTTCGACAACCAGATTTACTGCCAACATATCCAGGAATCTTTTGGGTCGCTTCCCAAAGATTCACCAATGATATTTGACTCGAATATAATTAATCTGGGATTAATTATGAGAGAGAAAATTAATCTGGGATTAATTACGGCAAGATTTAATCTGGGATTAAATTTGTACATAAGAGAGAACATGATTAATTTAGAATTAATCGGTAAAATAAATTTAATAGTTAAATTGGATTTTTCTATTTAATTTATTTATTTGGGCTAAAATAATATATCAGATATATTAATTGAAAATGGATTTCAATAAGAAATTAAAATTGGATTTTAATTCAAGCGAACGAATTAATTTGGAATTAATTCGTAAGCGACTTTCGTAATAATTTTGCGAGGCATCATTATTTAAAGTTCATATTTAACTATAATCTTAACCGTTAAATGAATTGTAATATAATTGTTAGTAATTTTCTAAATAGTTTACATTTCTATATTTCCAATTTTGTACTAAATACTGTAGATTTAGGTGTGCTCCATATTCTAAAAGTTATTCAAAAAAATATCATATGTTATCAACCTAATTAATTCAATTACAACAACTTCCACAATCAACATTATCTCAACTAGTTTCAAGCTCGCGCGAGTTCATTTTGATTTTATATATATTATTTATGGTTTTCTTTAATTTCTATTTATTATTACTTTAAAACATAATTTATTCATGAGTACAAAGATAAGATGATCCTCGAAATGATGTAATAAATAATTATTGTAGTACTAAACTAAATTTAGCAATATAGAACATACAACCAAAGGATACAACCCACCAACATCAACTTTGAAAGTCTAGGAAAATAGATCCATGACTAGTTTTAAATCTTTTAAGTCCAACAGTTGTAAAATATATATACGATGGCTTCCCAAATAACAATGATAAGAAAGAGAAAAAAAATATTCATGTACTGAAAAATACAAAACCTAAATAAAAAGATGATGATAGACTGCAATTCTTGCAACTTCTCCACAATCAAAACCAGCTCAAGCTGCAATATAAAACATTGCATGAGGAAACTCAAGGGACCACAAATAATAGGCTAAATGACCAATCAATTAAATTTTCCGAAGATCATCATTATAAATAAGAGGTATTTGATATAAAGACTATTCAAGTAGACAGAGTGATACCTAAAACACCTAATATAAGAACTAATCTATTTGCAATTCAAATGGTCTAAGTTTATCAAATATATAACACAATAAATAAGCCTTTCCAATTTCGATAATAATGCACATAAAAATAGCAAAGGAGCTTATACAAAATTTCCAAGTTTTGACGTAGTTTAGCATGACTTGATTATTTTGGCATGTTATTAATGAAATCTTTCAAAAAAAAAAAGATAATTTTGGCATGTTAGCACCAACATAAATGTGAATTCTTGAACCGGAAATTCATATCATCTCAAATCAATGATAAATTTAAACTTTTACATGATTTCCATCAAATTTAGAAAATCATAAAATCATGTTGAATTTCTCAGTATTCAATGGGCAATAAAAATAATCAAATACTAATTGTAGACAAAAAATTACATATTAGTAATGGGTAAAGTTTAATAACCTTTTGCTTTGCAATATCCTTAGTAATCTCCCTCTAGTCATCCACTTTATCAGCTTCTCGACCAGCTTGTTTAAATCCTTCACACTCCTAAAGTTCAAATAACATTTTCTTTGAAAAGATAACAAAAGTTAGAAACTATAATGACTCGAAATTTCGTTGTTCAACTAAAGTCGTGACTTGGTGACTTAGGTAATTTTCTCCGAGCACTAGTGGAAAATTATAGAGATGATATAGTGGGCCCAACTCTAAAGGTTTAAGCCTAATTAGTGTTGGTATGGCATATAGGCCTTAACCAACGATTTAGATAGACTTAACCCAATTTATAGGCCCAATTTCAAATCCTAAATCTCTAGATTGATTTGTGATATTATTCATGGATGATATTATGGTGTATTCACGTAGTGAGCATGAGCACGCAGAGCCTTTATACCACGTGTTACAGACGTTAAGAGAACACAAGTTGTTTGCCAACTTCTCTAAATGCGAGTTTTGGTTGTCCAGTGTTATATTTCTAGGGCATGTTGTGTTAAAAGAATGAATCGGTGTAGACTCCCAGAATATTGAAGCTATTCAAAATTGGCATCGGCCTACCAGTGTGATAGAGATCTGCATCTTCCTGGGTTTGGCAGGATATTATAGAAGGTTCGTAGAAAACTTCTTCAGGATAGCTGCTCCGTTAACACGACTGACCTAGAAGAATGTGAAATTTGAGTGGTCATATGCCTTTAAGAAGAGTTTCAAGGAGCTTAAGCGGTGATTGACTATCGCTCATGTGCTAGCCCTACCGTCAGGATCATGAGGATTTATGGTGTATACCGTGATGCTTTTAGAGTGGGATTTGGATGTGTGCTGATGCAGAGGGGAAAAGTTATTGTCTATACTTCCTAGAAGCTAAAGCCTTATGAACAGAATTATCCCACTAATGATTTAGAAATGGCAGCCATAATTTTTACCTTGAAGATATGTTGGCATTACTTGTATGCCGAAAAATTTGAGATTTTCACTGACCACAAGAGTCTCAAGTATATCCAGAGTCAAAAGGATCTTAACTTGAGGCAGAGGCAATGGATTGAGTTACTGAAGGATTATGATTGTTCGATTCAGTATCACCCTGGCAAGGCTAATGTGGTAGTAGATGCCTTAAGCAAGAAATCCATGGGAAGTTTAGCTCACTTACCGATTGAAAAGTGGCATCCAGCTACACAAATGCAGAAATGTATTCTAAATGGAGTGAGTTTTCAGTAACAACTCAGAGGGCATTGTTGGCACAGATTCAAGTCTGATCCACCCTGATGGATGAGATCAGAGTTGCCCAAGAAGTGGACCCTCAAATCCAGAAGATTAGGGGCAGATTAGAGCAAGACATGGATGAGGATTATCATTTAGACAACTAAAATCTCCTTAGGAAGCAACATATAATTGTTGTTCCCTCAATTCAAGAATTGAGATAATCATTGTTGGAGAAAGCTCACGTCTCATCCTATACTATGCGTCATGTGATCACAAAAATGTACCATGACCTTAAAGATCTTTACTGATGGGACAGAATGAAGAAGGATGTAGCAAAATTTGTTGCAAAATGCCTCACTTGCCAGCAAGTTAAAGAAAAACATCAGAGGCCAGCAGTGAAGTTTCAAAGCCTAGATGTTCCTGAATGGAAATGAGAGAAAATCACTATGGATTTCGTAGCTGGCTTCCACATACCTCAAAATGGTGCGATTCTATATGGGTGATTGTGGACAGATTGACCAAGTGCGCATATTTTCTACCAGTAAAGACTAATTTTTCAGCAGCTCAGTATGCCAAACTGTATCTGGATGAGATAGTGTCATTACATGGTGTACCTATATCAATAATCTCTGATCGAGGTTCCCAATTCACATTCAAGTTTTGACAGTCATTTCAAGAAGCTTTGGGTTCCCAACTACACTTTAGTATGACTTTCCACCCCCAAACGGATGGTCAATTGGAACATACCATACAGACTCTGGAAGACATGTTACGAGCCTGCGTTATTTATTTTGAAGGAAGTTGGGACCAACATTTGCCACTTATAGAGTTTGCATATAACAACAGTTACCAGACAAACATTCAAATGGCACCTTTCGAGGCTTTGTATTGTCGAAAATGTAGATCCCCAGTGGGATGGTTTGAAACTAGGGAACAAAAGTTACTTGGACCTGATTTGGTACAAGATGCAGTGGAGAAAGTGAAGTTGATTAGAGAAATGATGAAAACGGCTCAGAGTCGCCAGAAAAGTTATACGGATCGCTGGAGGAAAGATTTGGAGTTTCAAGTAGGAGATTCAGTATTTTTGAAAGTATCTCATTTTAAGGGAGTCATGAGATTCGGCAAGAGGGGCAAGCTCAGCCCTAGGTATGTCGGGTAGTATCAAATACTCTGTAAAGTTGGAGGGAGAGCTTACGAATTGGTGCTTCCACCCAGCATGGATAAGATACATCCAGTTTTTCATGTATTTATGTTACGCAAGTACTTGCATGATGAGTCTCATTTGTTGGAGCCCCAAACAGTCGATGTTCACCAAGACTTATCCTACCTAGAGCAGCCGGTAGCAATAGTGGACAAAGAGATAAAAAAAGTTACGATCTAGATGGGTTCCCTCAGTGAAGGTGGTTTGGCAACACCACAAGGGACAAGAATCCACATGGGATCCAGAAGAAGCTATGAGAGAGCAATACCACCAGTTGTTCCCAGAAGAAGGTATGTTTCATACTTCTAAGTGTGTTGATTCGAGGACAAATAATTTTTAAGGGGGGGAGAATTGTAATGACTCAAAATTTCATGGTTCAACTAAAGTCGTGACTTGGTGACTTAGATAATTTTCTCCGAGCATTAGCGGAAAATTATAAAGATGATATAGTGGGCCCAACTCTAAACGTTTAAGCCTAGTTAGTGTTGGTATGACATATAGGCATTAACCAACAATTTAAATAGACTTAGCCCAATTTATAGGCCCAATTTCAATCCCTAAATCTCTAAAAAGATCTTCTCATTTCTTGAACAAATTAAGAAGTGTGATAGGTTCACAATTCATTATTTCTTTCCCCATGGCCGAGAACCACATGAAGAGCAAAGAATGGGAGTTTTCATTCCACTTTCAATTTCCAAGATAACCTAGTTTAGTTCATCACAAAGCAAGCTTAGGAAGAAGGAAATGAAGCTTGAAGGTTCTATTTGTTAAGAAGAAATTTGATTCAAGGTGAGAAAGACTTAACCCAAATTGGAAATGTTTATGCTTTGGTGATTTGGTGATTAATGATGTTGATGACTTGAGTTTGATGATGCTAGATGATTATTGAGATAAGAAATTAATGTTTGTGAGAAACTCACAAATTATGGATCCCTGGACATTGAATTAAATGAAAGTCTATTGAATTTGATATTGTGAAGATGATTAGAAGGGTATGTTGGTGATGAGATGTATATTTGTGATTAAGTTGGCTAATGTGTTGTGGTAAGCTTGAGAATGGAATTGGAAAGTTGATGTTGGGTCCTATAATCGGGATAACATCGCGACGCACACACCTGGTGTCACGACGTTGAGTGGGAAGTTGCTCTCTGTTTCAGTTCTGTCATGTAAGCGTCGCGACGCCAAGGATTTAGCGTTGCGACATGGAAACAGAGGAAGCTCAATGTCTCGGTTCTATTTTTGGGATGTTACGACGCTTAACCCTTAGCGTCGCAATGCTGAACCATCATATGCTCATTGTCTCTGTTGTTCGTGTGAGCGTCGCGATGCCCATGGGCCAGTGTCGTGAAGCGTGGCCAAATTTTCCAGGATCAGTTTTATCCATTTCAGTTTCATCCTAAGACGTTAGAGGGCATCCTAAGGGTTTCGTATAAGTGTATAAACACGTGTTAAGCCATGCCAGAAGCATAAAACATCAATCATGCATTGCATATGCTTTTCTATCATTGTAAGAAAACTAATGATTTCTTTGACCTTAGATCGACGCCAGGGCACCCGAAGATCACCTACGCCGTGTACCACACTGAACTTTCCATAGCAATGTGAGTGGAGTACTTATTCAGAATTTTGTTATGATTTCTAAATGATTTTCATTAAAGTTTATCGAATTTCGATGTCATATGCTTGAGATAAGTTTAAAACTGAAATGAGATATATGATTTAAACAGAAGCAGCTTTGATAAAGTTTGTTATAAATATATATTTTTGAGTATGAGAATGATTTCAAAGACATGATTTTTATGATTTTGGAGCATGAGGGAAAATTCACCTCAATTGTAACTTGGAATTGACGGATCTAAAATGTGTGCACACGTAGTTCAGGACTTGGGAGACTCCGAGACATAACACCCATAGATCCTATATTCAGGGTCAGGACGGTAGCATGGATCAACACCCCCCGGCTCTAGTTCAGTGGCTTGGGGGACGGTGATACGTAACGCCCTAGGACCACTAAATTAGGCGTATGGGGGACGGCGAGACGTAACGCCCTCATACGTCATATTTTCTACAGATTCTCAGATATTTCAGACAGATGGTTTTACAAAATGATTTTTCATAAAAGTTTTGAAGGGTAAAACTTGATTTAAGTTCACTAAGAGCATGTAAGGCATTCTAGGAGATATGTAAGAGTATAGAACAATAATTTTGTAAAAAAGACTAAATACTAACTGCACCCATTGTATGCTTTCGATAATTTAGTTCACTAAGAGCGACTATTGACCTTAACCACGTCTGTAAGACAATTGCGGCAGCCTGGACATTTTTTTTTTCTGAATATGAACTGCAACATGATGTAGAATTTTCACGTCACTAATGTGTGCAAAATATTTTTTTCTGAATGTGAATTGCAGCAAGTGGGGTTACTGCCAAAACACATGGTAATGATGCCACCATGAGTCCCAATGCTCTATTGAATTGGTGGTTCTGACCCTGATTGAAAGTGTAGTGCTGACTCTGAATTTGAAGTGTGGTGCTGAAGTATGTGAGTCTGCTTTGTTGTGCTGACTCAATCCTCTAAAATGAGGTGCTGACTCAAAATTTAAAGTTCTGACTTTGAAATGTGGTGCTGAATAACATACCATAAAGAAACCAAATCTTGGAGTTGATTCTTATCCGATATTTTTATTGAACAACTATTGTGTGTTCGCCATTTATTCTTTTCTCAAATAATTCTCAAGCATTGGGCATGTAAACCATGGGGGTGCTGATGTAGTAAGATCAAACACAAATAAGATGTTAATCTCCTCTTTTGAGAGTCTGCTCTCGTCATTTGCGATGATAGTCATGTTCTTCTGTCCAATGATTTCGGTATCTGCTGTGTCGTTCAATTCGCCAAGATAGTTATTTTCATGGTTTCTTGTTTGCGTACCATCGTAGACTTGGATCAGCAAATCACGTTATTTTTCATTCTCTGAAATGAGTATAGTAGCTGGACATTCCATTCTTGAAACCAAAGATTGAAGCATTTCATTCAATGTGTTTAGTAAAGCATCGCTAAAACTACCATTGCAGACACCATCCGTCACATTTGTAGAAATTGATGTGAAGCATCTGTTTTTGCATCTGCACTATTAACTTCACCAGCAGCTGATACATCTCAGCCATGTACAAGCTGAGAAGAAGCTCCAGTAATGTGAACTTATGCTAAATCCAATCTTATGGCAAGATCACGCAGCATCGTCTGAATTTCTTATAATGCAACAATAGTTTCAGTGAATTGTTGTTGAAGGCCAATAATTTGCTTGTTGCCATCGCCAATTGATTTCCCCATTTTAGAATAATCTCTCAATGAAAGCACTAATTGGTAGGTTTAATTTGAGACAAATCTACAAATCTCCAATTGTTAGCTAATAATTCGAGTGAAAGCTAACCAAACACTCCAAAGTCTCTCAAAGCTATTTTATTGAAAATGATTCTTCTTTATTAATGGCTACCTCATACCAACTATATAGTCAAGTGATAATTTTATAAGAGTAACTAACCACTAACCAATAACTAACTTTACTAATCTTTCCTAACTATTTGTAACTAACTAAACTATTATCTTGATGTATAATATATTGCGTATACAAACTCAAAAGTTCATAATCATTACATACTCTAATTGGCTTAGAAAATATATTTTGTTTCTGTTAATATACCTACTTTTTTCCATCGATTTTTTAAGTTGTTGTTGCTCACTTAGCATCATTCAATCATGGCTGAACAGGTTCTATTTGATTCTCCATCCGCTTCTCTCTTGCTCTTTGTGTGTTATACTCTTCTTAGATAACATTTGCGTATATAAGAGAATCCATTTATTTGAGACGCTTCTTCAGCTTCATTCTCTTTAGTTTGCAAGTTGAGACAACTGACTTTTAGGATTTTATTAATACATTTGATTATGCATCTTGGAAAATAATTGGCTCTTTGATTCCCAATTCCTATTTGATTTCTCACAATTACTTCATCAATTCAATAGAGAAATAACATCTATTTAATTCACTTAGGGTAATGGAAAAAAAAATATCAATTTTACAGTAATTAAACAGCTAATGCTAACTCACATTGAAATCGAAAATAGAGTAAATCAGATTTAATTAAAATACGCAGCCTTAAATTCAATCAAAGGCTAACGATGGATTAATTTATAGAATCTTTTTAGTTTGGAACGTTACCAAAAAATTGAATAAAAGATATTGCGAATCAGTTTAATTTAGAAAAGAACATATGAATAGTAACAACATGCAACATTGAAGGACCATCCCCATTTAATGGTTTCCTCAAATTAAGGAGAGAGCTCCAAAGTAGTGAGGATTAAGGAGAGAGCAAAATTTGCTTAATAAATATATTAGATATAGATAATATCCACAATCTCAATATAATCAATAATAGCAAATGTAATGTATGAGATAGAGTGAGAAATTGATATTGATAATTATGTGGTTTGGCCAATCTTATCTATGTCCATGCCTCTAAGCTTGCTGCTTAAGAATTCACTAACTTATTGGCTTCCCAAATGCCAATCAAATAAATGGATTAGTCGAGGTGCGCGTAAGTTGGTCCGGATACTCTGGTTATCAAAAAAAAAAAAAAAAAAGCAAATGCAAGCTTAAGAACACAAACATATGATAGATGAACAAAATAAATGTTATTTAAGATTTTAAAAATAAAGGCTCCAAACTTTGTATCTGTAGAAAAGGATAAATACTTACCGTTATAGACAAATATGTGCCAAATTCGATTGCCAGATTCAATGATTCAGCTAGCTGGATAAATTGAAAATATAACCGTTTTGTGAAGAAAAATCAAGAGTCGCGACGCGCCGTTGATTCAACAGGATCTTGACACGTGGCTGTCGGCAGAATTATTGGCTTGGCGTCGCGACGCGTTGAGGGTTATGCGTCGCGACGCGTTGAGGGTTATGCGTCGTGACGCGGGCTTCAGTGATGATGTCATCGATGATGCGTGTCGGCAGGCTGCATAATTGTGGCACGTCGTGACGCAAAGGATGTTGCGCGTCACGACACGTGAACAGAAAGTTTCCCAATTTGCCCTTTTTCATCCGATTTTCGCCGTTCAAGCCCTGATTTGATTCCAGAGAATCCTGTTATTTTATTTATCTACAAAATAACACAAAACACATCAAAATATTCACAATACCCGAGAAATTATACAAAATATTAAGTCAAAGGGGCGATAAATATTGATATATTTACCGCTTATCAGTCATGTGTAAAATACTTTCAACTTTCGTATCATGTATTTTCTATATTGGTGCCAGCATATCGGCCTCCCACACCGGCATACAGGTGACCCTACTCTGCTTTGGGAAAATTTGCATGCTCTATGGAATCGGGCTATTCCATATTGTTCTCTCATATCGGTCAGTTGGAGTTTGCACAAACAGCGAAATCGGGATGGCTCATACCGGTCACCATACCGATGAGCACACCGTTATACCGGCATCCATACCGGTCAGTAATCCATTATTACGCTTGAATCTTCAACGGTAATATAGTCGTTATGCTTTGGCAGACGGACATACCGATTTTTGAGACCGGCATAGACAGAGAGCATGGATTGTCTTTCTCTTTCTCTATAAATTGAACCCCAATTTCATTTTTGCCTACTTCTTCAACCTTCATATAATTTCTTCTAAGGCAAAAACAGAGAGTTAAATAAAACCTTCAACAACATACATTCTCATACTCAAGCTCACACACTACACCTTCATATTATTTGTAATGAGCTTAGATTACTTGAGTTAGCAACTCATACTTTAATCTTCTTTATTATAAATTTTCATATCTTAAACATTTGTGGTCGTGAAGTCCCTTGTTGAGTGGGTATTCTTAAAAGGACAATTTGTGTAAAGGTTGTGAGTGAGCCTATGAACAAAACTCAATGTAAGGGTTTAAGAGTGAGCCATTGGAAAACTCTTGTGTAAAGGTTTGAAGTGAACCTAGGGGACAAAAATCTTGGTTGCGAGTGAGCCACGGAAAACTCGGTGTAAGTTGTGGACTTAACTTAGTGGAAATCTTCAAGCGTAGCTTGAGGGAGTTGACATAAGCAAAGAGTTGGTTGAACCACTATAAATCACCGGTGTCAATTTCTCTAACTCTATCTCTTTATTTTTATCGAAAGCTTTATATTATCTTTTCATATTATTTAGTATATATTTGTTGGGTTTCTAGTTAGTCCCAAGATCGATTTCAAGCAAGAAACATGTGTGAATACAACAATGAAATATGGAGGAATCATACTTACATTGATCGGTTATGCGATGCGAGGAACAAAAAAACTTTTCTCCCCTCCATGGAGCTCACGGTAGTGGACTATTTTATCCTCCTCCAATTTTCGGTCACCACCTCCATGGATGCTCCAAGCTCCAAGCTTTGCAAATGGTGATTCCATGCTCACAAGTTGGTTTCCTTATCACATTGGATGACCCTTTATGTGCTAGCAATGGAAAGATTTGCCACAAATCTTCCTTATTTCTTCCTCTTGTTCACGGTTTGGAGAAGAAAAAATGAGAGAGGAAAATGTTGGCCCTTGGCCGAATTTTGGGAGAGAGAAGAGTGAAGTGTGTTGGTTTGGTTTTCTAAAAACCTAATACCAAAAAATCAATTTCCAAAATTTTTAAATGGCTTTCCAAAAGTCAATTAAAATTTTGGAGCCAAAAAGCAATTAATGCTTTCCAACTACCACCATCAATCACAAGTGACAAGTTGTCACATCACTCAAAGTGAGTAGACATCACATCAATTGATTGACTAGTGATTTGACGCTTGATGTGACTTGTGGGCCGCACTTGAATTCCAAATGTAAGTGGGCCCGCAAACACTCCCGGGCTCGGGTTCGTTAATTCGAATTAACGAATTTTTCGTTGCGACGTAATTAAATCAAATTTAATTAAATAATTTTACCTAGCAAAATTACTATTCACGTTGCTAGCGAATTAATTCTAAATTAACTCGTTCGCCCGAATTAAAATCTAATTTTAATTCCGCGTCGAAATCCAATTTCGTATAATATATCGAATATATTATTTTATTGATTAATTCCAAATTAATCATTCTCTCTCTTTAAACCATATTTTATCCCAGATAAAATATCTGCGTAATTAATCCTAGATTAATTCTCTCTCTCTTATAATTAATCTCAGATTAATAAAGTGTGAGTCATACGTCATCGGTGAATCTTCGGGAAGCGACCCATGAGATCCCCGGATATGTTGGCAGTAAATCCGGTCGTCGGACTATCCGAACACGTACGTAATTAGTACTACGTTTTTACCAATTTACAAGACATGGTTGGCTTCTAGCAAAACACCGTGCCTACCAAATTCTCCAGAAATATCCTTATAGGAATAAGTGATCTATATCAGGCGTAGTATACGTAGTATTGCATATTGCGATCCAGCATCGGATGTCACGTGCAAGGCCTGGGGCTGGAAATGTGTCTGCCCCGTATGAAGCACATATCGGATCTCTGGTAACTAGTCTCTATAATCGGATAAACATGACCTAGTCATAATATCCTGATAGCTGCAGCATATAAGAGAACCAGTTCCGTATCCTGCGTGATCATCATCTCCACTATGACTGGAGTTATACTTCCGTCTTGACATCACACCCAATACACTACGATTCTCAATATACCCAGAAGAGGCGTACACAGAACCTGTTAAAGCCCTGGACGACCAAAACCAAAGTATATTGATTGTCGCAAGTATTAGCGGTGCAAGTCTCAGGTTAAGACCAAATACACCTACCTTGATTCGGACTTCCATAGACACATAGTCATACTACCAATGGAATTCCGAGGGGTCTATCCAGAGAGAAGTTGTTTCCGTACCATCGGTAAACACAACCTCCTATTACACTTGCATGAGTATCTGATACCCAAATATATGAGAACTATACCGTTATGCTCCCACAACGTGCACAAGTGTAATACTAGTCTTTTACGCATTATCGATGTCCAATCTCGATAATACTCTTACTAGGGATATTTAATTATTAAACCTTCGTGGATTGATACTGTCTCATATCATCTCAATCCGGAACTAATCATATGGACCTTCTATCATTTATATATCTTGGTAATCTAATTACAAATTATAAAAGGGCAATTTCCTTTGTCACGTAGTTAATTTTTACAACAACACCATGATCTGTACAAATAGTGATGCTATGGGTCATAATTGTCCAACAATCTCCCACTTAGCCTATAGCCAATCACTCAAGTGTCCTAGACTCGAATTATGTACGGTTCGCTCAAATTTCTGCTGGGGAAAGGCTTTCGTCAGCGGATTTGCGGTGTTATCATCTGATGCGATTTATTCGATCATCACATTGCCACGATGTATGATCCGAACGAATTAGATGAATATATGAAGTATATATTTGGATCGTTGATGATACCATTAATTCTTTAGCCTGTGTTGTAGCCTAGCTCAGCTGCTAACAGAACTACTCCTAATCTGATTAGGATTATTATTGATCCAAAAGGCTTCTATTGCTGTCTCGGCTGCAGTAATTTTCCCCTTTTGTTGTTTATTCGGTAACAATATCTTGCTTGGAAGATTTCCAGCTCACTGTTCCGTTATTCAAACTGTGTTGTACCTTTGTTACGACTTATAGTCATTTTTATCGGTTAGGAAACTTGCAATAGTGAACCCAGTCACTTCAAGTTCTCATTGTCCATAGTATAAGAAATCATCCTTAGTTCATCTAAGATACTTAAGGATGTTCTTAACATCAATCCAGTGACTATCATTTGGATTGGCTTGATTGTGACTCCATATGCTTAAAGCATATGAGACACAAGGTCGCGTACATTTTTCAATGTACGAGTTCTCAGAGAGTGTCAACAACTTTTAGATCTATCTCAGTAGATCCTTATTCCTAGAATAAAAGGTTGTCTCTCCCAAGAATTCTATGGAGAATTTTCATGAAAGCCAAGCTTTCACCGATTATATTATGGGAATATCATTTCCAAGAAATGATATGTCATCATTTATTTAGGACATTCACTGTCAGTGCGCTCCCACTAACCTCCTTATATACACAAGAATCATATTCGTTTTTGAATTAAATCATACACCATTATTATTACATCAAAACGATAATTCCAAGAACGCAATGATTGCTACAATCCATTTGTTTTGGTACGAAAAAACCATCTGGATGTTGTAAACATCCTCCAAAAGGTTTCCGTTAAGGAAAACGGTTTTGGCGTTCTGCTGCCATATTTCATGAATGAAACATGCAGCATCGGCAAGCATTATCCAAATGGATTTAACCATGGCAACAGTTAAAAGGTTTCGTCGTAATCGACACAATGTTGATAACGATACCGTTTCACTACAAGCCTAGCTTAGTACGTTGGTATGTTGCCTTCCATGTTTTGTCTTCCTTGAAGATTTATATAGTACCAATAGGCACAATACCTTCCGGTACAACAACTAGTGTCTAAACATAATTGATATACATGGAATCCATTTCGGACATCATGGCACTTTGCCATAATAGGGAGTCGATACCTTGTATCACTTCCTCATGCGTAGTCAGTTCGTATTCCTCAATAAGATTTACATCTTTATGAGGTGAGATCAGAAACCCATACCTCCCAGGTTATTTTCTGACTCTCTCCGACTCACGCGGTTCTTGTGTATTTGAAGATTATTGATATAGTTTCATCCTTGATGAACTATCTGTGTTCCATTAATAAATCGGTGCCTGGAATAGTATTACTCCGATTTTCATCGAGTTTTACTTTCCTCCCACTTACCACTGCATATAGGTATTCCTCTTAGGAAAACCACATGGCGAGCAACAATTAAATTGTTTTCTTGTGAGATGTATAAGTACTATACTTTGGTTTCCCTAGGATAACCCACAAATTAGGCACTTATCCTATTTGGGTTCTAGTTTGGTATCATCCAAACATATGCCCAGCATACCCAAATCTACAGGAATGAGAAAACTCGTTTTTTTCCTGTTCATATCTAATATGAATTCTGTCAAACAGATTCTATGGAACCTTATTCAAAATAAGTTTTGCACTGTTTAAAGCTTATCACTTGAAGGAAATGGTAGCTCAGAGCGACTCATGATTAACCTTATCATGTCTAACAAAATTTGGTTTCTCTGTTCGGACATACCGTCAAATTGACGTGTTCCGGGAGGAGTCCTCATTGAAAGAATACTATACTCTTTCAAGTATATGAGAAACTTATTGCTTAAGTATTTTCCATCATGGTCCAATCATGGTGTTTAATACTTTAGCCGATCCGTTTGTCTATTTCGTGTCGAAACTCTTTGAATTAATCAAAAGTTTTTGATCTGTGTTTCACAAGAAACACATAACCAAAACGCGATGCCATATCCGTAAAGGTTTCGAAGTATTCATATCCACCTCTAGCCTAGCTAGATATAGGCCCACTTACGTCACTATGAACGAGGGCTAACAGATCGGTGGCACTTACACTTTTACCAAGTAAAAGGTGTTTTAGGCACTTTGCCCAATAAACTAGATTCGTAGACATTATTTGAATAGAATCAAATCTGTTCTAGTATCCACTCTTCAAAAGTGAGGATATACGAGTCTTGTTTAATTGTGTCCCAAACTACAATGCCACAAATAAGTCTCATCTGATCAAATCAGTTTGAGCTATTTGTTTGTGATGTAATATGTTTGAGATTCATTTATATTCAAAATATATAAATAGTGTTATTCACATCTAATGTGTTTATCTCAATATCATCTTTATATAATAAAACACTTTAGTGTTCTAGAATATAAAGGTATACCTGCAACGGGTTAAACCTTGATATAGAGATAATATTTCTAGTCAAACTAGTTACATTGTAACAGTTTCCTAATTTAAGTACACACCCGAAGGGTAGTTCCTAAAATTAGGTCTCTACGGTCAAAACAGCGACTCTCGTCCCGTTTCCGATTCGCAGATCAATCTCATCTGAAGTCAGTATCCTGCTCTCAGTAGATTCTGCACATCAGCGCATATTTATGTACCACACTCATTATCTAAAATCCAATTTTAATACTAGTAGTGAACATGTTTATAACAAACATATTTAAAGCCGAAGCCTTGCCCCATCTTTTCTTCATTCATGTCTGCCTTGTCCATACGGCAGTCACGCTTCCAGTGACCTCGTTTGCCACAGTTTAGGCAGAAATCTTAGGATATGTCTTTTGTCTTCCCATAAGATTATAATGATTTTGCCTTTGCCCCTTTTCCACACCCCAGAAGCCTTTGGCCAAGCCTTGGCCTTCCGGAATGTCGAAGTAAGATGTGCCTTGCGCTTCTTGCCTATTGCAAACTCTGGCTTTGTCTCCTTGAGTATAGCCATTAACTCTCCAAGAGTTTTCTATTGCAACTTATTCTTCTAAGATCTAAGGATAGATCTATGAAGATCCTTCAATTTCATTATCATACTATAAGGATCTAATCCTTAGTTCTGACTAAGAAATTAAGGAGTCTTTGCGGCAAGCATAACGGATTAAGCACTAAAGTTATCATCACATGAATATTCCAAATATCATGTTCTACTATTTGCTCAACTCCGGGCTTAGGCTCGAGACGGCACTATATCAAATAAAGTAACTTCTCGGTTACCCAGGACTATCCTGAGATTTTATTCCCAATATGAAAATTAAAGTCGTTTAAATACATTTTTATCCAGGATTATGTTTTAAACACAAATCTTTCATTTATCTTGATTCCAATAGTCCAACTATCGAATCAAAGATTTTAGGTACTATTTAATATAATGATTACCATAGTCCAACTATATAATCAACTATAATTTAATTGATTAAATTCAATTATATTGATTACTATAATCCAATTATAAAATCAACTATTAATTGAAATAGTTTGAATACAGTCCAACTGTTTAATTAAAACAACATTAAATATTAGTCCAACTAATAAATAATTACGTATTGACGAAAAATTGAAATGAGCGCGTATAGCAAGTAACTAAACGAATATTGCAAATTTAATACTTGCCTCATACTATTTTTCGGCGAGCCTCTAACCCTCTGTGGAGTACTCGGGAAACCTTGTTTCCTAGTGGGCTAGGATCCCGTTAAGTAACACACAATCTTGACTTTGGCCAACAAATTGTATGATAATTAACTAGGTAGATCTCTAAGATCAATTGGATCCCATCCAATTCCTAGATCCAATAGGTGGACATCCAAGTCCGAAACATATATCATATATATGCCAATATATCCAATATATTCCCTAACCTTTTTCCTCTGAATCAACTAAGCATTGGCTTTGGCACAACAAACTTAGTGATCCCAGTTAAGCGAAACCCATTGACTATGGAAAGCTTCGTAATCAATGTCGATGGACAAGAAGTGATCTTGACTTTGGCCAACAAATCACAACTTGGACAAGACACCGATATGGAACAAAGCCTTCATGATTCAAACACATCCGCGACGGATAAATGTATTGACTTTGGCCAACAAACCAGTGCCAGTCTTGGATCTTGAGTAAGAATCACTCAATGGAAGGAAAAACGCTTAATATGTATTGAGGGTTTTTCGCGTAATTGGAAACCAATTAATTATCTTTGTTAAGGTCTCATCTTCATACACCCTTAAGCATGCATTCTAAACACATAATAAGGCTCGTAAGTAAATAAATATAATAATGATATGCGGATGGATACTTAACATTGTTCCTAGAACAAATCTCTTCATTTCCTCTCTCCCGCTAGCACAAGTATTACTTCTACCCGATTACATAACACTTCGAAAGAAACCTCATTTACATTGAGGGGAATAGGTGAGAAGAGAAATACACAGAGTCAATAGGTAATAGACTGGACACGCAGGTCCAATTAATAAATTCTAAATTTATTACAATAATTTCCAAAATTACCCTCACCCATCTAATATCCATCTGATATACATTATTCATACATCGCATCCATGTATTCACACAAGCATGTTATCAATCAATCTAATCCAATTAATTAATCTGAAAATTAATGATCATCCAATGTTCAAACAACGATTTGATTTTGCGCGAGTCCAACTCGTTTTGCGAATAAGTACTCAAAGTACGAATTCTTGAACTATATTAAACTACAAAATTAAATCCAATTCAATTTGTATTTAATACTAATTCATTATTTAATTCCAAATTAAATATTACACTTTATTTATGTGCCTTTACGACTTAGATTCCAAATCTAATCGTTACGGGTCTCAAAGTCCGATTAACATCCAATGTTAATTTAATTAAAGTCCAATGGGCTTTGAATTAATTTCTAAGGCATGGACTTTTGGTCAATAAGGGTCAAACCCAAATACCAAAGCCCATTTAAGGAATCACCCTTATTTGCCAAGAAACCAATTTAGGCCCAATTAAAATTAAAGGTCCATTAAGTCATAATTGGACTTTAAGGATATGGTTTTGGGGCCAATTGGATCCAACCAATTAGCCTAAACCAAACTTGGCCCAACCAAGCCCATTAAGCCCAATTACAACTTTACAAGCCCAATTCCAAATTTGGCCCAATTAATTAAATTACCAAAATTCCAAATTTCACAATTAATTAACCAAATTAACATTTCCAAAATACTAATTCACTCAATTAATTATGCTCATTATCATCAACATATGTCCAACACATTTGAATCAAAAAATCAATCATTTTCATGCTTCACATGTCACAGCATTTTAGGGTTTTCTTTGTCCGATTTCATTTTCAATCCAATTGAATTACAAATCAACATTTCCCAATTGTTTCAAGTCATCCAATGATCAAAGGAACAAAAAATACCATGACTATAGAGCACTTCAACCATTCGGCCAAGCCAATGGATTTGGGGAAAATCAATCCAATTCAATTTTCACAAAATTGATCACAAACAACTCCAAGTCATTCATATACAAGCATGCTCAAACAAGTAATTTCACTCAAACATGCTCAAATCCAATTTACCCAAATTTTACCCTAATCAAGTTTCATGCTCAAAATGGCTCAAGATACCATTGTTGGGTTTCTAGTTAGTCCCAAGATCGATTTCAAGCAAGAAACATTTGTGAATACAACAATGAAATATGGCGGAATCATACTTACATTGATCGGTTATGCGGTGCGAGGAACAAAAAACTTTTCTCCCCTCCATGGAGCTCACGGCAGTGGACTATTTTATCCTCCTCCAATTTTCGGTCACCACCTTCATGGATGCTCCAAGCTCCAAGCTTTGCAAATGGTGATTGCATGCTCACAAGTTGGTTTCCCTATCACATTGGATGACCCTTTATGTGCTAGCAATGGAAAGATTTTCCACAAATCTTCCTTATTTCTTCCTCTTGTTCACGGTTTGGAGAAGAAAAAATGAGAGAGGAAAATGTTGGCCCTTGGCCGAATTTTGGGAGAGAGATATGAAGTGTGTTGGTTTGGTTTTCTAAAAACCTAATACCAAAAAATCCATTTCCAAAATTTTTAAATGGCTTTCCAAAAGTCAATTAAAATTTTGGAGCAAAAAAGCAATTAATGTTTTCCAACTACCACCATCAATCACAAGTGACAAGTTGTCACATCACTCAAAGTGACTAGACATCACATCAATTGATTGGCTAGTGATTTGACGCTTGATGTGACTTGTGGGCCGCACTTGAATTCCAAATGCAAGTGGGCCCGCAAACACTCCCGGGCTCGAGTTCGCTAATTCTGAATTAACGAATTTTCCGTTGCGACGTAATTAAATCAAATTTAATTAAATAATTTTTCTATTCACGTTGCTAGCGAATTAATTCTAAATTAACTCTTTCGCCCGAATTAAAATCCAATTTTATTTCCGCGTCGAAATCAAATTTCGTATAATATATCGAATATATTATTTTATCGATTAATTCAAATTAATCGTTCTCTCTCTTTAAATAATATTTTATCCCAGATAAAATATCTGCGTAATTAATCCTAGATTAATTCTCTCTCTCTTATAATTAATCCCAGATTAATGAAGTGCGAGTCATACGTCATCGGTGAATCTTCGGGAAGCGACCCATGAGATCCCCAGATATGTTGGCAGTAAATCCGGTCGTCGGACTATCCGAACACGTACGTAATTAGTACTACGTTTTTACCGATTTACAAGACATGGTTGGCTTCTAGCAAAGCACCGTGCCTACCAAAATCTCCAGAAATATCCTTATAGGAATAAATGATCTATATCAGGCGTAGTATACGTAGTATTGCGTATTGCGATCCAGCATCGAATGTCACGTGCAATGCCTGGGTTGGAAATGTGTCTGCCCCGTACGAAGCACATATCGGATCTCTGGTAACTAGTCTCTATAATCGGATAAACATGACCTAGTCATAATATCCCGATAGCTGCAGCATATAAGAGAATCAGTTCCGTATCCTGCGTGATCATCATCTCCACTATGACTAGAGTTATACTTCCGTCTTGACATCACACCCAATACACTACGATTCTCAATATACCCAGAAGAGGCGTACACAGAACCTGTTAAAGCCCTGAACGACCAAAACCAAAGTATATTGATTGTCGCAAGTATTAGCGGTGCAAGTCTCAGGTTAAGACCAATACACCTACCCTGATTCGGACTTCCATACACATAGTCATACTACCAATGGAATTCCGAGGGGTCTATCCAGAGAGAAGTTGTTTCCGTACCATCGGTAAACACAACCTCCTATTACACTTGCATGAGTATCATATACCCAAATATATGAGAACTGTGCCGTTATGCTCCCACAACGTGCACAAGTGTAATACTAGTCTTTTACGCATTATCGATGTCCAATCTCAATAATACTCTGACTAGAGATATTTAATGATTAAACCTTCGTGGATTGATATTGTTTCATATCATCTCAATCCGGAACTAATCATATGGACCTTCTATCATTTATACATCTTGGTAATCTAATTACAAATGATAAAAGGGCAATTTCCTTTGTCACATAGTTAATTTGTACAACAAGACCATGATCTGTACAAATAGTGATGCTATAGGTCATAATTGTCCAACAATATTGTCATTGAGAAATTGATAAATAAGCTTAATTGGTAAAACTACTAACTTAGTAGCATAAAATCGACAAGATTTTTTATTTCCGCAATATTAGGTCATTACCCAATTCACCCCCTCTCTCAGGCATAGAGAATCGTTTGTTGTTTGTGCTTGTAGGAAATTTTCTTATTACTCTCAAAAGAAGTTATGATACGTGATGTATCTATTTATTATCCACACTTACTTTGCTTTTTTATGGTTATGAGTAGAGATGACAATAAGTCAGATATGGTATGAGGCTGTCACTATCCATATTCATTTCGTTCAATCAACATGTATAAAATTTATCCTTTTAGCCGCCCTTATCATATCGGGCCCTGCGGGCCTCGTACATATGCCTCTATCCCCACAGGGATATTTGGTATCCCTAATTATGAGAATATAAAATGAGGACTCTTATTTATACATATTTAGATTGAATAAAAGTTCATTCCTTATAATTTGTCTCTACTTTGTTCTTTCTTATATTGTTGTGATACTTATTTACATTAATATTTAACATCATCTAATATTTTAAATATTATAAATTTACTAAATTCTTTTAAATATTATAAATTTACAAAAAATACGTAAATGTCATAAATTCGCTTTGAATGCATATGTTTAAATGATATGTTTGTTTTTATTTTTTAAACGTTTGAATAGAAGTGTAAGTTTTTTTATTTTTCTACACAAAATATATATATATATATTATGATATTTTAACATTTGTATCCTTATATATTAGAATAATTATTATAGATGTAATAAATTAAATAATTATCGAATTTGTTGATCACACAACACTAATTGCTAATTACTACTTAAATTTAAGGAAAATGACATTTAGACTCTCAAGTTTTGATTAAATGGTCATGGAGACCCATTTATTTTAGAAAATAATTACACAAACCTTTTTTAAGACACACATATCCTATTTTTAGACAAATTCTGAGAGTATATGTATTTCAAAAATATTATACTTTCACACAAATGGGCATACAGATCCATTTCTAGAATACACATACATCAAGATTTGTAAAAACAAATAGCTTTGTGTTCTAAAAGGGGTCCATGTGACTATTTGTTAAATCAAGGGGTCTCCATGATCATTTCCTCAAAATATGGGCCTATATGTAATGTTCCCTAAATTTAAATAATCTATCATCGATTCATCCTCCGTAATAATTGACACGGAGTCGTAGGGGCGCCCAGTTTATCAAGAAGTAACCTGTATAACAGATAAAAACAACTTAAAGCAATTTTTTAAGAATTTTTTATTTTATTATTTTTTACATAAACAAGAACAAGAAAGATACCACAAGAGAAAATATTTTTCCTCTACTATTTATACTATATATTTATTTAGAAAAATAATACACATACACCTAAATACACACTTACAAGACACCCAAAACATAATTTATAGTTTACAATTTGATTTTTATTTATTTTATTCCAAAATTTATTTTCCTAATATAAGTTTATTACTTAAGTGTATCTTGTGAGTGTATTTTGAATATATATCTATTAAGGGGTGTGGTTTGGTGACAAATAACTTATGGCTTGATTGTCAGGTCATGGGTTCGAGTCGAGATGATGTATTTATTGTAGGAATTTGGGCCAATCAAACTTAAACTCGGATAAGATGATTTGACAGTGGGATTTCTAACATTTTCAGAAAAAAATATTGATTTATTGATAATAATAGGGAAATTTCCAAATAATAAAGAGTTAAATAAAAATAGAAGACCGCTCTAAGCTTTCAACTTATGATTTGCTTGGCAACTTAGATTTTGTTATTTTCTCTATTAATGAAATGGTTCATTATTCTTCATCCCCACAATTAGGGATGGCAAAATTCGGATCCGGATTCGGAAGAGGTTTCACAATTTCGGGTCCGGTTCCGGACCCGGGTAAATATTTCCGGGTTCGGACCCGGGTAGATCCGGTCTGGACCCGATTACCCGGATTCCTTTTTTTAAAAAAAAAAATTAATTGTATTTTTTTATATTTATATTTATATTTGTATTTTGTCAATTTTATTAGTTTTATTTCAATTTTTTTATTAAATTCTATTATATATATATATGCATAATATTTTATATTTTTTTAATAAAATCTAATTTATTTTTTTATTTTTAATTTTTAATTTTTTCCGAACCCGGGTCCGGACCCGTAATCACCCGAATCTTCATTTTAAAGACCCGGGTCCGGATCTTGTTGCCATCCCTACCCACAACCCACCACCTTCACAAAACGACAAAAAAATAACAGAAACAAACTTTTCCGCTAACCAAAAAAAAAAAAAAACTTTTATTTCTTTTTTATTATCGTTATTACTATTCACACACACTGTCTCCGTCTCGTTTCGATCGGATCTGAAGAAGCTCTTTCATAGATTGAAAAAAAGAAGAAGCAAAAGTTGCTTCACTTTCTCTTGTGAAGCAGCAGCAAAAACATTTCATCGTTTCTGGGTCTCTCTCTATGTTTTCCACTTCATGACAGATTGATTGCTCTGCATTGTTTTTCTTTTCTCTGTTTCATGATCAGGTATTATCCATCTTTTTTTTCCTCATTCTTTCAAAGGTTTTTTTCCCCCTTTGGGTTGCTTAGAATTAGCACGAAAAGAACTTGTAAGGATAAGAACTAATTGGGTTTATTTATTTATTTATCTTTATTTTCATGAATTTTCTTGGCAGCCAAACTGGGCATTTGGGCTTTTGAGGAACTAGTTTATTATGATTTATTTTTAATTTAATGGGATTATTGAGATTGTTTTTTTTAGTATTTAATAACTATTGACTTTGACGTAATTTGTGATTGTATCTCTCTAATGGGATTTTGTAGATCGGTGTGAATTTTTTGTTTGTTTGAATTTGCATGCTAAGTTATTTGTTTGTTGCAAATAGGCTTTTAGTTATTGGAACAGTTATAAGTTTTAACTAATCAATTATTGGAGACATTTCAGTTGAAAATTATGTAATTAATGCCATTGATAGCTAAAATGAAGGTAATCATTGTTCTTAATTGGGACGGGATTTCTGGTTTTGCAGAGGTATTGAGTTGTTCAATGGAGTCACTTACAAATGGTGTTGATTCATCAAAGACTCAAAATTTGGCATCTTCAATAAGCAGCAAATCTCCTTCTAGATCAAGTATCCCTTGGTCCTCTCGATCACCATCTCCGAAACAGTCTAGTAATGAAGGGTATCGCACCACATCATATGCAAGTGCCCAAAATCCTGGTGTGAAGTTGATCTGCAATGTAAATGGCTCTGTAATCAATCAAAAGAATGTTCATAAAATGGCCCAAGATCACAAGCACTGTGAGGAGTTACCAACTACGGCAAAAACCTTCTATGATTTGAATAAGGGGAAACTCGAATATGTGGGGACAGTAAATGTTCTTGAAAAACCTGCAGAAGATTCTTCTCAGAAAACGGTGTTGACAGAGGAGAGTGAATCCTGTGTTGAGCATCTGGTTTATGAGCCGGAGAATTGCAATTCATGTGGCTCATTAGAATCTGAAAATATTGCCTCAGGCTCTTTTAAAGGAGGTTTTGGGCAATTGGAGAACTACTTAACAACTCAATCAGAAATAAGCTTTTGTTCAAGCCCTTCAAATGGTGTACATACTACTACTATGTATACTGAAGCCAAACAAAGTTTCACTAACACAGAAGTCAGTGAATTCAGAAGTAACATAGGGAAGTCTGCTGAAAGTGGTGAATTGAGTCAGTCATGTGATCTTGTTGAGAGCAGAAAGACAAGCATGTATAGAGGTAGCACTGGCAGCGATGTTAGCGATGAAAGCAGCTCCAGTAATTTAAGCGGTGCCATTTACAAACCTCATAATGCTAACGATATAAGATGGGAAGCAATTCAAGCTGTCCTAACTCATACGGGGGCTTTAGGTTTGAATCACTTCAAATTATTGAAGAGACTAGGATGTGGAGATATAGGCAGTGTGTATCTATCGGAGTTGATGGGCACTCAAACTTATTTTGCCATGAAGGTTATGGATAAAGCTGCTTTGGCAAGTAGGAAGAAGCTTCTGAGAGCTCAGACAGAGAGAGAAATACTGCAATCTCTGGATCATCCATTTCTACCAACATTGTATACTCACTTTGAGACAGACAAGTTCTCATGTTTGGTGATGGAGTTTTGCCCTGGGGGAGATTTGCACGCACTCAGGCAAAGACAGCCAGGGAAGTATTTCTCGGAGAATGCTGCCAGGTTAGAAATTCTTTTCTCCTTCTAGCTAATTTTTCTGATGGTTAAATCAATGCATTAAAAATTTAAGGTATTAAGTGTAAGCCTGTGAATTTGATTCCTTTTTCTTGAACTTTAATACTTGATAGTCTCAATTAACTGTCCATGTACACTCTGGGGGCTTGAAGAAAATTTGAATGTGTTTGTTTTTCTTGCATTCCCATTATTTTCTTCAAACTACCTTGGCCTTGAATTAACTCTTTGATACGTAATCCCCAATGAATCAAGTTTTCCTCAGTATTTGAAAGTTAAAAGCAATTTCTAGCTTTCTTATATGCTCCAGCTCTCTAGACATCAATAATGAAGCTTCTTGGTTTTGTCAATGTTGTTTTTTTTACAGTTTTCACTCAGTTTCTTCACATTTATGCAGACATGTCTATATTCATCTATTAGATATATATATATATATATATATATATATATACACACACACACACATATACACACACATATATATATATATATATATATATATAAAATATAAAAATTTTAAAAAGGTAAGGGATGGTCAAACCCCAAATTCATATTTTATACCCTCACCTTCCCCAAGATTAGAACCGAGTGGCAAGCCAAATAAAACTATTTGAAAGCTACTCAGCCATGCCCTTGGGGGCTTATGCATCTATTATATGTTTCATTATTCGTACTTAATTTTCCCTTAAGTTTTATTCTCAATCATCTTTCATTAATAATAGCCAGTCCAACAAATATCCTAATTGCATTAGGGCCATTCAATTTATGTACTTTTCATTGAAAGTCATTTAAAATTCTCTTGCTCTTTTTTTTTTTTTTTTTTTTTTGTGCTTTCCTTTTTCCTTTTTAGCTGTTGCCTTTTCTTCTCCAGGAAAATAAAAACAGGAACAAAAGTTGGGCAATTCAAGTTTTTGATAGGATATCTAGTTTCTTAAAATGTTTGGGTCGGCTAGTTATAATATTATGTGCATGCATAATGCAGATAAATGAGTAAAGACACTTTGCATAGTTCATTTAGTGTGTCTTGGAAGATGATATTTTCTAAGATGATGCTTGTACAGTTTTATTAAACTTATATAGAGGATGATGAGGCTGAATATATACCTCTAATTGTTATTATTTTCACTCATTTCCTCTTTCACTTTTCAGGTTTTATGTGGCGGAAGTTCTTCTTGCATTGGAGTATCTGCACATGCTTGGGATCATTTACAGAGACCTTAAGCCAGAGAATGTGTTAGTAAGGGAAGATGGGCATATAATGCTATCTGATTTTGACCTCTCTCTAAGATGTGCTGTCTGCCCGACTCTGGTTAAATCCTCGAATTCCAGCTTGGAGTCGAAGAATTCATCATATTGTGTTCAACCTGCTTGCATTGAACCAACTTGTGTAATGCAGGTAGATTGCATCCAACCTTCATGTTTTGCACCACGCTTCTTGAAGGGCAAGCCTAAAAAAGACAAGAAGACCAAACCAAAGAATGAAATACATAATCAAGTGCGCCCTCTCCCTGAGCTCATTGCTGAACCCACAAGTGCTCGGTCAATGTCATTTGTTGGTACACACGAGTACTTAGCACCTGAAATCATTAAAGGTGAAGGCCATGGAAGTGCTGTAGATTGGTGGACATTTGGTATATTTCTCTATGAGCTTTTGTTCGGTAAAACTCCTTTCAAGGGGGCTGGAAACCGTGCTACTCTTTTTAACGTGGTTGGCCAGCCATTAAGATTTCCAGATTCACCTTCTGTGAGTTTTGCTGCCAGGGACTTGATCAGAGGTTTACTTGTAAAAGAACCACAGCATCGCCTTGCCTATAGACGCGGTGCT
Organism: Zanthoxylum bungeanum; assembly: GCA_019454045.1. NCBI lineage: Eukaryota > Viridiplantae > Streptophyta > Magnoliopsida > Sapindales > Rutaceae > Zanthoxylum > Zanthoxylum bungeanum. Next base: position 256,681 of record SKCR01028397.1, read on the forward strand.
ACTGAAGTTAAACGGCACCCATTCTTTCAAAATGTGAATTGGGCACTCATTCGCTGCACGAATCCACCGGAGGTGCCAAAACAAAAACACACTGCAATGGAATTGCCTCTGAGAACTGAAGTGCCAAAAACACCAACAACGAATCACAATACGCCAGGTTTAGATGTCAAACCTTCAGGTAATTATTTAGAGATTGATTTCTTCTGATTTTTTGTGAGATTTTTTTTTTTCCTTTTAACCAGAAGTTTCCTTGTTATCTCATTTGTATTGTGCTTCAATGGCTTTCCATTGCAACGGGGACACTAACTTGTAGCTCCTTCGATAAAAAGCACATGTAATTGCTCTTATGCAAAGTTATGATAAACAGCACTCAAAATGAAATTGCAAATGCAATCAAATGAATTTGATATGAATTTGCTCATGTTTTTTCCTTGTAAAGCCTGTTTTTCATTTCTGAAAACAAAAGATAATAAAAGATGCGTTTAGTTACATACTAATCCCCATTGTATAACTTAGTTTTGAAAATGGAAAAAATTGTTCTTATAATCATAAAAATTTCAAAACCAATAATTTTTAAAATAGTCAGTTCCAAACTGTTCCTTAGTCGAATGGTGAACACCATTTTGCGTGATTCTTAAGGGCAAGGGTACGAGTGTTCTTGTATACATCGTGGAAGTAAATATTATTCCAAATGTTTAGAATGGAACCATTTTGCCTGATGTTTCTCCCTTACTCTCCTTAGTCTGTATCTGTGGCAGCATCAACATTATTCATTCTTGGCTTGGTGGTGTCCAGCAGCTCTTGTTGATATCCTCATTGCGTGCCTCTATAAAAAAAAAACCCCATATGCTTGGCTTCTTTCAAAGGAAATGCAAGCTGCTGCAACTTTTGCCTACACATACTTACTGTCTCGTTTAAAACCCTGAAATAAGTTTTCATTCCTCACATTTCAAAGAACCCACATCAGTGTTGCGCGCAGCCTCTGAAATTTCCTTTGCAGATAGCCTGGAGAGCATGTCCTGAAAAATCTATTGGAAGTTTTGTTTTTTGCAATTCTTTTTTATAGGGAACTCTTGCCGACAGCTTTTACTCTCTTTGCAAAAGAACAATGCATGAGCTATTGTCTCCCAATGCCATCCACACGTCTGACAGACACCATTGGCACTGGCAGTAACTTTTTTCATGAAACCTATAGGCTGTGCCAAACAACGCCACAAAAGTATTTTAATCTTTCTCTGGAGCTTCCACTGCCCAAACATCCTTCCATTTTCCTGATTCGTGCTCTGAACATGAAGCTCTGAGTCCCCTCTTAACGTCACTAGCTCATCTGGCTAATTGAGCCGGATTTTGAAAATTACTTTTAAATTCAATTATTATTTATTAATATTTTCAAGATATTGAAAAAACTCAATTGATTAAACTTTAAATTATTACTCTTAAGGCGTATTTTCATATCCGAACTTAAATAAAAAATACTTAAAATATGATTGAATTTTTCAAAATCTGGCCTATTTATTAATCCTACGTCCATATAAGTTTTTCTCCTCCAAAATTACTAATGGTGTGATAATTAATGATGGTGTTCATAAAAATATGATAATTAAATAGTTGTTCATAAACGGTTTTATATAATTTAATAGTATGTTAAAAAAATAATCGTGGTATGTTTTTTTTAAAAAAATTTGATGGTGGATAAAAGTTAAAAATTTTAACTTTCACAAAACTTAAATTTTAAAAGAAATCACAATTAGTATTCATAATTTTTTTTTGATCATTAATCAAATATTTAAAAATTATATTTTTAAATAAAGGAAATTTAGACAATCCAAAAACTTTTTTTTTAATTAAATTTTGGCATACATGTTTTTTCTCAGATTAACAAATACACCATTGTTGCACAAAAACCTAAGGCTATAGTTGGATTGATGAAAAATATATTTTATAATGAAATGTAATCCAATGGAATGAAATGGAATATAACGGAATGAAATATAACGTATTATAATTTTATTTGGAAAAAAAAGAGAGATTTATAATATAATGTTCCGAATTATTGTTTGGTAAATAAATAATAATGGAATTGGATTAACTAAATAAATTTTAAATATAATTATGTCATTTTAAATTCTAAAAATAAAAACGATAATTATTTTAAAGGAATATATTTATCTTCATAATGTTATTTTCTTCATTGACTCAAAGGGTCCGTTTTTGTTACACTCATTTCCATCTTCCTCCACTTCATTTCATCACTTTTTATCAATTCAAATAATAAATTTCAAATATTTTAAATTCATTTCACTCCATTTCATTCTATCCAAATTTGTAAGAATTTTTAGTAATTTTCTTTTTCAAAGAGGATGTTCAAGAAAAACTGGCGGGAACCGTCACTTGTTCCTCTGCTTCAAAGGAGCCCATGCGTCGAAGACTCCGACACTGATACCCTCCCCAAGCTCCTCGATTCCGCACTCAAAACTCATAAAAAAAAAAACGACATAACCGTCAAGGTTTCTTTTTTTCTTTAATTTTTTTTTTTTTTTTAGCTGTTGCTTTCGTTTTGAGCTTTAAATATGCGAATGATTGTTTGATGAACATCGTTGGCTAATCGATTAACAGCTGTCATTTAATAGACTTTAACGACGATATTTGGAGGAGGAGAAGGGACTGATGGATATGTTTTGATTTTCCCTGAAATGATTAAATACAAGTGAGTTGATTTTAGCTTTTATTAGTTTCTTTGATGAGCTTGAATTTGTATGCGAAGAATTAGGTACATTACATATATTTTAAAAATTGAATGCAAGTACATTCTGCAGGGTTTGATTTTAGCAAGGGATTTCCCTTAATATATTTGAAATGGTGTGTTTTTTTTTTTTTTTTTTTTTTTTATGCTGATATTGAGTTATATTTGGAATTATTGGAGCTTGAAGGAGTCAGAGGTGGATAGCTTCTGTCTGGTTCACATGTGTAAGGAATTATTTGTTAGAATATTTTATTCTAATTGTGGGCTTATATTAATTGTGATACAGGTTTTAATATAAAGCGCTAAGATAATTGGTTTTGTAATAGAAACTGTGAAGCCCAATTGTTTGATCTAATAAAGTGGGCTGCAACTCTATATTATTTGATGTATTGATATTAGAGCGGGCTCTGGATTTGTTATGGGCTTTTGATGGGTGAGCCCATTACATTCCATATATTTGTGAGCTAAGGTCTCACTCTCACTCCCCTATATAACTTACTTAATAAGCTTCCTGAAGATTCCAGATATTTCTCTCTCTTGTTATGAAATTGCATTATTAATGCAATTATTGTGATAATGCTTTAGTGAGATGTGATGTGAAGCTTATTGATAAGCTTCACATCTCATCACCTTTGTATATAAAAAGCATGCACTGGGCAATGTATGGGTGTGAGATTGTCGTGAGCAATCATAAGGAAAATAAATTAATAAGGAGAGAGTGAGAATAGAAGCATAAGGAAATAACTTCATAAGGAAAAGAAATAAGGAACCTTAATCAGGGCAAGTAAGTTTCTCACCATCAAGAAGTGGAGAGTAGAGGGTGATCTCCTCAGTACAACTTATTAACAGATCTACGGAATTTCCGCTGCAGATATGGATTCTAAATCAGGTACGCTCCCTGGATCATCCGATTAATTCATTTAATTGTATTCTAAGCTCTTGTGTTAAAGATCCTGTTGCAAATAAATTCTTACATGTGGTATCAGAGCTTCAGAACACAATCTTAGAATCTATGGATTTTTCATAAAGTTGAAGAAAAATCTGATGAATTTTTCGGATGGATTTTTTTGTAGATTCATATTATTTTGATCTATTGATGATTGTTAATAATTGATCCAATTTTTAAGCACATAAGGTTATTGGATTAATTATTAATTCAGATCTGTAAGTTTGGATTTATGAAACTGAAATATGGTATATAGAAATTCAGATATGGGATTTCAGGGGATAAGGGAAGCAAATACAGATTGTGAGCAAAATTAATTTTGCAAAACAAAATTGCTTTATCAATTATTAAATGGCAAAAATTGTGTTGGCTTAAAAAGTCAAGAAAGCATATTGATTTTGTTGATTTGACTTAAAATAATGGAATTGCCTCTTAAAGAAGTTGGCTGCTCAGCTTCCTAAAGAAGCTGTTTGGCGCGTGCGTTGCATGCGCAATCACACGTGAGCAGTATCGTTTTGCTAGATTTCAGTTTGACCCCTTGATAATAGCATACCGATCCCAGCTATTATATTTGATCCCTGGACTTCATTTTAATTTCAGTTTTATCCAAAATTTATAAATAAAGTCATAATTAACTGTGTGTGACAATTTAAGAGATAAATTGTTATCTCATAAAGTTTTATTTATACATGAGTATAAAAATTGTCACTTGGTTAAAGAGAATTAATTGTCTCTCATAAAGTAAAAATTTCAATGCAATTAATTTATTTGTGACATGAAGATAAATATAAAGAATTAATTTATCTCATAAATTTTGTCACAATATTCAGGAATGTAATTGTATGGACAATTCGGCCCCTTGTCTATAAAGTATAAAATTACATTATAATGTTATTTTACAAGATAATATAGATGTATTCCGATGTGAGAATTGCTTATGAGTTTAGTGGAACTGCAGCCACCAAAGTGACTTTTTTCACTGAATCTTTAAGTGATGACGGTCTTGCATGTTTTAGGGATGTTTCTATTTTTTGATGTGCAGTCTTCTGTCCAAAGATGTGGATTGTATGTTAAATTTTAGAAATGTTACATATAGACATATGGTTGGAAATGGACTAGTCTGAGTGGTTTATTCACCCAAGGTGGTAGACTTACGAGGATTGGATAAGTTTCTGAATCGTCTTATATGAAGAATTTTTAATTACATATTGTATATTCTGCCCAAAGGTGTTTATACAGTGATGTGCTAAAATTCTTGGTATAATACTCTTTTATGACTTGGAGTATTTATTATCTTGTGTTGTGCTTAAACTAAAAATTGCATTGTTATTTGTTTTTTAGTCACCTTTTCGTAACAACAACACTGTGACTATAGAGATGTTGACTGGCTCCAATTTTAAAGTGTGGAAGAGAGATGTGTTGTTGGCTATGGAATTATCAGATATTGATCTTGCTATGAATACTCCTAAGCCAGCTGATATTAATAGTTCCAGTACTGATACGGATAAGCAGCTGCATACAGTATGGCATAAGTCAAATCGCATGTGCTATTTGACTATAAAGAAATCTATTCCTGAGCATTTGCTAAGTGGTCTTCAAGAAACCTCTATAGCAAAAGATTTCCTGACAGCAGTATCTGAAAGATATAAAGTCTCAATCAATGCAGAAATTGACACCCTTCTGAAGCAATTATACTCAATGAAGTATAATGGTAATGGAGGTGTTAGGGAGTACATCTTGTTGATGGTCCATATTCAGAACAAGCTGAAAAATCTTAACATCATTCTTCCAGATGCTTGCATTGTCCATCAAGCATTGAATACTTTGCCTTCAGAGTTTGGTACAATTATAACTACTTACAATTCGAGGGAAGAACCGTGGAATGTTAATGATTTCATTGCCATATGTGTTGCTGAGGAAGAGAAACTTAAGGCAGGGCATACAGATACAGCTCTCTAATTATTTCTAAACCTCGCAAGAAAGGTAAGAAATCTAATTTTTCAGCTTCTGTAATGTTCAGAATTACAATAAAACTGGTCAGACAAGTGCTGTGGGTGGTACTAAAGGTGTCTTCAAGAAAGAACTTAAATGTTTCTTTTGTAAAAAGAAAGGGCATAAGAAGTCAGAGTGTTCCAGGTATAAAGTTTGGTTAGAGAAACATGGGCATACAGGTAACTCCTTGGTTTTTGTTGTATGTGAATCCAATTATGTTAAGCCACATCCAGTTCTTGGTGGCTTGACAGTGGAGCAACTAATCACGTTGCTTTCACATTGCAGGGATTCATAAACAAGAGGAAACCAAATAAGGATGAGTTCAAGCTCGTAGTTGGCAATAATGAATTGGTCGAAGTACATTATGTTGGAGATGTTTGTTTAAAACTAGACTCCAATTATGAACTTGTTTTGACAAATGTTTTGTATGTACCATCTTTTAGACGAAACTTGATATCAGTATATCTGTACTTGACAAACAAGATTATGGTTTTGAGTTTAATACAGGTTCTTATCTGTATATTTCAACTCAAATAAAGTTGGCCATTGTGTTTTTTCATACGGTTTGTACAGTCTCTGTTTAGCATCAAGTGAGGTCTATTCCAATTCATATAATGTTGAACAAGTTGCCAAAAGACCCTTAATAAAGGAAAAGTCACCATGTTGTGGCATAAAAGACTTGGCCACATTTCTAGGGAAAGAGTAGAAAGGTTAATAAAGTATGGTATCCTACCTACTCTTGA